>JADBJO010004206.1:55430-62930 GCA_016801955.1 Conus betulinus | reverse complement strand
AGTGAGTGTGTGTGTGTGTGTGTGTGCACGTATATATGTGTGCATGTGTGTATGTGTGTGTGTGCATGTGTGTGTGTGCACGCGCGCGCGCGCGCGCGTGTGATCGTGGTGGAATTAGCTAATGGCAGAACGTAATAAGAAAAGATTCCTGTTACACCCCATGGAGCGCTCCTGTGGAGGTTCTGTCGTGTCACACATCCAGTGGCCATTGCAAAATGGCAGCTGCCAGGGAGGAATTATGTCCCTTGACGTCTTAATGGAATGCCCTGTGCGTGCCTGTACCCTATGTGAACACAGCGCAGGTCCTAAGAGTGGTGCAGGATTGCCCCCAGCTGGTTGGTTTGGCAGCTGGGGGACACAACTTCTCTGGGTCCCACCCGCTGGAGGCAGCAGGGGACCCCACCAGAAAGAGTAGCACCCTTCCCTTCCTGGAAACGTCAGCAGACAGATGACAAGAAGAGCAGACCAGATCACCATCTTCGAGCTCCGCTCTGAACATGCAAGGCTTAACAGTCATATGCACCCGCAAACGGAACATTGCCCCTATCCCCTTTCAGCCAATGCAGCATGGACAGATGGGGGGGAGGGATCACCATCTTCGAGCTCCGCTCTGAGGGCTTAACAGTCATATGCACCCGGGGCCCCTATCCCCTTTCAGGGCATGGGGGGAGGGGAGGGGGGGGGGGGGGGGAGGGGGACACACACACAACAGCACAACCTAGGGGTCTGCCCAGTCTATGCTGACCTAGGAATCAGAAGAAACCCCTCACAGAGAGCGACAGCGCGCCGGAGACCGTGGGAATGTCTTGTGGAGCTCCAGAGGATAGTCATCTTCGTCTCAGAAACAGGACTATCTGTGGATAAAGGCCAACGAGAAGAAGTAGAAACCTCGAGCCCTTAAAAACATTTTTCTTGTTTGTACGACGTGCGTTCTAAACGGCCAGAAGCTGAATCAGAGGTTGGATTGCTGAAACTCCGTTATTGTTTATAATCCGCTCTTGTATTTATTGATTTTCATACATCATGTTGTACGAGATTCCCCTCACTTTTGTGAACTTTATCACGATTGGTGGGAACAGCCGTGGGAATTCCGTGTGTGAACTTTATCACGATTGGTGGAAACAGCCGTGGGAATTCACCTGTGTGAACTTTATCACGATTGGTGGGAACAGCCGTGGGAATTCACCTGTGTGAACTTTATCACGATTGGTCAGGGCATTCACCTGGTTCTCTCTTGCAAGCTTGGAACTTCCCTGTTTCCACGCGGTGGGAGTGGGAATTTTGTGAACTTTCTTTTGGTCCTGAACAGCCTCTTGAATTCACCTGCGGGAGTCAGGGCAGGTTCGAAGCTTGGGTGTTTCCGAGTGAACAGCATTAGAATGCCTCTTGTCTGGAGTGTGTTAGGCGAATGGGGCCGTGAACGCATTAGTCTGGCAGTTATGGGGGCGCGATAGTGTCACAATTGGAAGAGAAGCGATTTTCCGTGTTTGCTGTTTTCTCTCTTATGTTATCCCTGTCTCGTTTCGAATTGCCTCTCCTGTGTCGCTGTTTGTTTGCTGTTGAATTCCAGTCGCAGACACCCACATGGGACAGAACATTCAAATGCTAACAGGGCTGGCATTCAATGCCTGAGGTATCCTGACAGCAGATGCCAGCCGGTGAGGTGTGATGTTTCTGTCTGACAACTGTATCCTCCTTCTCCAAAATCCTCTCTCTCTCTCTCTCTTCTTCTTCTTCTTCTTCTTCTTCTTCTTCTTCTTCTTCTTCTCCTCCTCTTCTCTCCTCTCTTCTTCTTCTTCTTCTTCTTCTTCTTCTTCTTCTTCTTCTTCTTCTTCTTCTTCTTCTCTTCTTCTTCTTCTTCTTCTTCCATCTCCTCCACTCTCTATATCCATGTTTCACTGTCTCGCTCTATCTTCCCCACTGGATTTGTCTCTCCCATCTTCCGTGTATCCCAACAGCCAAGATCGACTCTTCCTGTCTACCGAGTGTGAAGAGATGGCAATATCTGATCGGCGTGGGCGGCGTAAATCAACGGCTTTCCAAATCTGAAGGATGCGCGTGCAGAAACTGAGAACGGACCGGAGAGAAACAAACAAACAAACAAATAAAAAATATATGGATGCATAGTTGAAAGAAAGTTAAGGAAAATAGATCGATTGGTTAATAGATAAAGACAAAGAGAGACAGAGAGACAGACAGAGACAGAGTCAGAGATCGATAGTTTAATAAGTTTCAAAACAATGACTGAGGGCGGAAAATGAAGCAAAGTTTGAAAAGAGAAGGGTTAGTTTTCAATTTTCAATTTGGAGACGAAGAGGAGAAGCGCAGCTAAGCTAAGTGGCTACATATTCTCCTTGTCACTGTCCTGAGTACTGTGTGTTTTCGCCTGAAGAAGACCCAACAGGTCGAAATGCATCGTGTCTAGTCCTGTGCTCTGTTTGTCTGTGTCCTTGGCGGTAATTAACCCCCCTCTCTTTTCAAATTTTGACAGATAGATAGATAGATGATATAGATAGATAGATAGATAGATAGATAGATAGATAGATAGATAGATAGATGAAATGGATAGATTAATCTGTAGGTAGGTAGGTAGATAGCTAGGTAGGTAGATAGCTAGGTAGGTAGATAGCTAAAGAGACTGAGAGGTAAAATCGAACTGATAAATATGCGCAGACAGATAAATCAATAAACAAACTTGGAATATACCAATAAACGAACGAACTGATAGACAGACTTGGACTATACCAATAAACGGATGAACAGATAGACGGACTGATAGATAAAATCGAACAATAAACAAAACATAAACAGTATAGATCAGCAAACAAACCCAGCACAGACAAACAAACGAATAAAACTATCAATAATTGAACGACCACACTGTCCAGCGAAGGCCTGATAAAATGAAATGACACAACATAAACAAATCAAAAGATAAACACTGCTGCCTCCATCCATGCCCGTCGCTGTGACAGACCTTTTTCTTCCATTTTCTGCATTTTGTTCACGAACAGTTATGACGATTTATGTCGGAATAGATGGAACTGGTCAGGAAAACGAGGGAAAGCGACACGGACCCACGCCTACATTGTTTGTTTGTTTGCTTCCCTTCATCCTTCCTCTCTGTATTGCGCGTGAGGTTCAATATGATTGACTGAATTCGGTCTCCCCCTCCTTCCCTCTCGCAAAGGTTCACCCCCCCCCCCCCCCCCCCACACACACACACACACACACACACACACACACACACCTCTCCTCCCCACATCCTATCTTTTCTTTTACACACGCCCAGTTATCAGAACTCTAATCAGTCAGTTATAGACTTTGACCTGTAAAAAAAACTGGAACAAAAAATGGAACTTATCTCCCTTTCTCTCTGCCCCGCTACCCCCCCTACCCCCCCCCCCCCCCCCCCCCCCCCCCCCCCCCCCCCTCACCCCGTCCCCAACGCTCATCCTCCACTTCCCTTCTCCCCTCACCTTTCCTTACTAGTTGGAGGAGATCTGATCCGTTGCTACGTGCTACCAGGAGCTGAACAGAGACTTTCCCCCCAAAGTCGGCAGGATCAAGAACTTGATCTGGCTGAGGAAGCTGAAATTCTGGGAAGTTTATCCACTTGAAATCCTGAGACTGGGGAAGGGGGGGGGGGGGGGGGGGAGTAGGGGATAGGGGTGTGTGTGTGTGTGTGTGTGTGTGTGTGTGTGTGTGTGAGGTGGAGGAGAGGGAGGGGTAGGGTGGGATCACCAGTTAACGTCACCAACGTTGCTCCTCCGTGTTTTTGCTGACTTTGCCAAAGAGGGGGGAGTTGATTCGCAGTTACAGTCTCGACTGAAGAACAACGACCTTCTGACTTGATGAAAAGTGCAAGCGCCTGTCTCTGTGACTTAAATTCGGTCCCCCCCCCCCCCCCCCCCCACCCCCCCTCCCTCTCGCTACAACACCCCCCCCCCACCCCTCGCCCCACCCCCCCTCCTTACTTCCAAAGACCTCTTCCTTTTCTTCTAGCATGCCAGTCATCAGAAATCTTATCAGTCAACTGTGGAATCGTACCTTAAAAAAAAAAGGAACCTCTCTGAGCCCCTTTCCCTTCCACCCCTCTCTCCCATTATGTCCCACCCCTCTCTCACGCTCCTCCTGCCCTCCCCCTCCTCCTCTCCCGTCACTTCTCCTTACTAGTTGGACGAGACCTGATCCGCTTCTACAACCAGGGAATTACAATGGGACTCCCCCCCCCAAAAGTCGGCAGGATCAGGAGCTTGATCTGGGTGAGGATGCTAAAATTCTGGAGCTATCCACTTGACATTGGAGACTGGGAGGAGGAGGAGGGTTAGGAGAGGTGTGTATGTGTATGAGGTTGAGGTTGCGAGGAAGTGGGGGGGGGGGGGGGGGGGAGGATCACCAGTTAGCGCCACCAACGTTGCTCCTCCGTGTATTCGCTGACTTGGCCAAAGAGTAGGAGTTGATTCCGAGTTACAGTCTCGACTGAAGAACAACGACCTTCTGACTTGATGAAAAGTGCAAGCGCGATCGTAACGTGTAATTAAGAAAAAAACCGTAGGAAAACGTCCGGCGAACATCCGATCCGCCTCTCGTCCAAACTCACAGGCGCTGCTTGTGAATTGGACATCCGGCCATCCGGTTTCTTTGTGTTGTGCCGAGGCAGGACAACAGAACTAATTTCAAAATATTGAAAATCACATCGTAGGTAAAAAATAATGCCAGATTTGGAATCAGCGCGTCAAAATTAGGCAAATGACTCGCGTGGGACTCGTTTTGTTTTGTATTTTAATAAAAGTTACCCTTTTTTCTTTTTTTTTAATTTCCTGTCTCTTTTTTGACATGCATTTCATCATTGACGATTCTGTCTGTACCCTACTGTCGTTGACCCACACACACACACTGTGTAGTTCATGAATGCAAGCAGTGCATTTTTCTTGTGTGATTGAGTCTATCGAAAATTATGGCGTCGTGGACCAAGGACTGCATTCTGCGTTTCATCGGCATGTATCGTTCTTTGGAGTGTCTGTGGAAAATTAAGTCCAAAGAATACAGCAATAAACAATTAAAGGAAAAGGCTTACGAAAAAAACTTGTGCAATTTTGTCAAGAATTTGATCCAAATGCAAACAAGGACACTGTGACAAAATAAACAATCTCAGGAGTTCGTTCAGGAAGGAATTGAAAAAGGAAGAGCAGTCATATTTGTCTGGAGCAGGAACAGATGAAATCTATGAGTCCAAGCTTTGGTATTTTAAGGATCTCATGTTCCTGAGGGATCAAGTAACGAAGAGTTACTGTGAGCCTTTCATGGGCGCTTATAGCGGGTCTCATCACTGTTGATTTCTTGGAGATCAATGGTGTGACAAGAGACAAGAGATGCAAATATGTCTCTTCGTCCATTCTCATGAAGTTTTTGAAATCTTCTGGAAAAGCTCTTATCTCCTGCAAGAGATTTGTATGTGACAGCGCATTCCTCTTCAGTAACCAATCCTTTGACCACATGTGGCGTGGTTTTTCTTTCTTCTTCTTTAAAATGACAAAAATCGCTAGATCATCCAAAACTGTTCTGTCCGCCATGATGCACACACATGTACTGTGAGGTTTCACCCAGAGTGTGTTGACTGAGAGGTACAGCCGCCTTCAGGCCGCCTTCAGGCCGATCGTTGCGTGTAATAATACATCGGGTTTCCTCGGCCTTGGGCTTGCGCCTACGGCCCAGAAACCACACACACACACACACGCACGTATAGATAGATAGATAGATATGAGTTGTTTGGTTTAATTAATGTTGTTTTTCAAGCAGCCGCATGTATTTTACCAGGAGGAAGAAGAAGAACAAGAGAGAAAGACAGAGAAAAAGAGAAAGAGAGACAGACACACACATAGACAAACAGACTGATAGAGACAGAGTGACAGAAAGACCATCGATCGATCGATCTATAAAAAGACAGACAGGCAGACAGACAGACAGAGAGATAGACAAACAGATGTGCAATCACCAAACATAATTCTAAGAGGAAGAGGGAGGCTTTGAGTGTGCATGACTTATCCGTACCTGAGTGTACACTTTAAGCTCGTGCTCGTGCGTCTGACCATGTTGGCGTGGAACACTTCTGTCTGATAGACCAGGTTTTGCTGGAGGCGTCCTCGTGGTTCAAAGAAAGTTTCATTCATATTGTCATCAGCCCAGCCGACCGTATGTGGCCATACCAGGTATGTTACCATGGCAAAAAAAAAAAATCGCCTAAATAGAATTATGCACGTCAGAAACAAAACCACAGCAGTTCATTCCAAAGTTGCTGAAAGAGCTGAGAACCGAATTTACAAAAAAATCTTCAGATCAGATGAGAAAAAATAATAACAATGTTGACCTTTGGTAGAAAGTAAGAACACAACACAAATTATAAAGAAACATATCTGAACATGGCCTTTATGACGTCAACTGCAGAAAGTCAGTGAGAGAGAGAGAGAGGGGGGGGGGGGGGGGGGGGAGACAGAGAGAGAGTGGAGGGAGAAAGAGAGAGAGGGAAAATTCATAATTAGATAAATACATAGAGGTATAGAGATAGACAGACAGACAGATAAATAAACAGAGAGAGACTAAGAGAGAGTGACAGAGACAGGGTCAGAGAGACAGAGACAGAGAGAGGAGAGAGAGAGAGAGAGAGAGAGAGAGAGAGAGAGACAGGTAGAAAGGTAGACAGCAGCATTCCAGAAGAAATAGCCGACACCCTGTCCACAGCCACAGCCCGGTCGGCCCCGCCGCAGCCCCGGCACCGGCAATCCACAGGCAGCAGTCAATGTCAAGTCGTCAAGAGGCAACCCACCGGAGGAGGACACTGCACTGCTGCCGAGTCACTTCAGTGGTGTTCAGTGGCGCCTGTTCTGATCTAACATACGCAGGACACCACCTACTAAGCCCCCTACTGACGACAATAATTGCTTAGTCGCGGAGCCGGCGTGAGAGTGAGCTCTCCCTCCGGAGGGCGCCACCACGTCCGTCCAAACGACAGCCCCCATGGACTCGCCGATACCGGTGACCCCGACGGAACCAAACCAAGGCCACAGACGTGGAGAAGACATCGAAACTGAGGTCACCATGAGAGCAGGGCATGAAGGGCCACAGAATTTGAGACTTTTTTTTATGCTGATCGATGAGAATGAGGATGATTATTATGATGCTACGGATTTCCATTTCGGTCTGAGACTACATGACAGGGCTGTACTCTACGCTTCCTTTCATAATATATCCCGGCGTCAACCAGGCCCGAGAGATACAGACACCTGCAGTGTTGGTCAGGAAATTTGAGCAACACTCTCAGAAACGCATCCATTAAGTGGATGAAACTCGACTGTGTGGTCCCAGTCTTCCCAACTGAGTCCGCAGCAAAACTCAACTCTGGGTAGCGACCTCCCAGCCGGGAGTCCGCGACGCTAACCAATTCCACAACCGCCTGAAACACCACCTACTTACTAAACTCTGCATCGGCAACACAGAGCA
>JADBJO010004206.1:47930-52930 GCA_016801955.1 Conus betulinus | reverse complement strand
CCCCCCCCCTACCTACCTCCATCCACACACACACACACACACACACACACACACACACACACAAACAAAAAAAGCACACACATCAGTCTGAAGTCTAATGCACACACACACACACACACACACACACACACACACACACACACACACACATACACTCACACACACACACACACATACTCTCTCTCTCTCTCTCTCTCTCTCTCTCTCTCTCTCTCTCTCTCTCTCTCTCTCTCTCTCACACACACACACACACACACACACACACACACACACACGTATTCTCTCTCTCTCTCTCTCTCTCTCTCTCTCTCTCTCTCTCTCTCTCTCTCTCACACACACACACACACACACACACACACACACACACACACACACACGTACACCTGATGGGAGGAATGCGGGCTCATAGTTCAGAACCAAAGAATGTTCTTCACCACCTTCTCATCAGCTCAGTATTTCTTCACCACAACGTGTTGCAGATAACTGCTCGTTCACACTTCAAAGGAAAAAAAATGACAGAAAATTACAAGCAAATCACGAGACAATCACTAGCGCAGATTAACCCACCAAAGACTTGCGTCATGGATGTTGCGAAACACTAACGAGTGGGGCTGCGGGGATGCGCGCAGTTTGTGTGTGTGTGTGTGTGTGTGTGTGTGTGTGTGTGTGTGTGTGTGTTGCATGTTGTGTGTTCTTTTTGTTTTGTTTTTCTTTTGTTGTTATCATTATTTCTCTCTCTTTTCTCTCTTTTTCTTTTTTTTTTTTTTTTTTTTTTTTTTTTTTTTGGTGGTGGTGGCGTGTTTGGCCGTTGGACTCAGCCAGATAATAGCCTACGAAGCTGGTACACCCACGAGGACGCTTCCATGAGGGGGTTCTCTCGCGTCGCGTCCAGTTCCATCACAGAATGGCATCTGTGATACCTCCCTTCACGTCCAGATGGAATGCCCTGCGCGTGCCGGCACATCATGTCATCAACACAACGCGGGCTTCTCAAGGGGGCTGCAGGATTGCTCCCAGATGGCGGGTTCGGAAGTTGAGGACAGTAGTACTTCTGTGGGCCCCCCCTGGCACCTTCATGACTGAGAACTCAACAGATCATCTTGACTATCACGGCACTGTGATAAACTTGAATATATTATTTCTTTTCTGGAAAATTCAACTGTCAACAAACGGCAGTCAAACACAAACAGACGGATTTTTGTTTTTTTTTTTGTTTTGTTTGTGTGTGTGTGTGTGTGTGTGTGTGTGTGTGTGTGTGGAGACGGGGGGGGGGGGGGGGGGGGGGGGGGGGGGGGGGGTGTTCAAAAGGGGGGGGGGGATTTGTATGTAATCAAAAGGTATCAAGAAAAGGTATCAAAAAAAAAAAAACTCTTAGCTAATATCTCATGGAAGTAAAAAGATTTTAAATCATTTTCTGACATTTCTAATTAAATTAGAAAAGAAAAAAAAAAACAGACTGGCGAACGTGTGTGTGTGTGTGTGTGTGTGTGTGTGTGTGTGTCGCGCGCGCGCGCGCGCGTGCGTGCGTGCGTGCGTGTGTGTGTATGCGTGCGTGCGTGTGTGCGCGCGCGCGCGCGCGTGTGTGTGTGTGTGTCTGTCTGTCTGTCTGTCTGTCTGCCTGTGTGTCTGTGTGCGTGCGTGTGTGTAACAATGGTCTTTGTCAAACTTTGTGACAAATGTATGAAGCACGCACACAGACTTCACCATTTCCCCATCACCGTTGGAAACACTTACAGTACGACCTGCACCGGGTCAGTGTCGAACTTTGTGAGCTGACTGCGTGAAGCAGGCGACTTGGTCGCTGTCCGACAGCGTTCAGAATGCTTCAAGTCTCGGCTCCACCGAGCTCGCCCCAAGCTGGACCAAGCCTAGAGCAGAGAGTTGGTCGAGGATCTTTGCAAACAGTTTCCCCGCCACTGTCGTGTTAGTCAGTCTGTCGCCACCCCCACCCCCACCCCCCTCCCCCACCCCCCAGCCTCCAGACCCTTCGAGTCCTATTTCCGCAGAATGTCAGCGAAGCTTTCCTACTAACGTTATCATACAAGCGAGGAAAAAACGCTCATCGGCTTCCCGGAGCGAATTTCGTTTTCGCGTGGGTGCGCGAGGCATGGGCCTCACAGCGGAGGGCAGCGGGGTAGCGTTCAGCGGCCACCGCTTTTTTTCCCCCCAGCACTTTGCTACGTTCCCAACCTTCTCGTTTTTTTTTTTTTTTTTTCGTTTTTTTTTTCCTCTACATATTTTTTTTTCCTTTTTTCCCCCGCACAAATTTTGTTTTTACCATTTTTTTCTGCCTTCTATTAAACACTTCGTTCTACTTTTCCTTATGTTTCCTTACCTTCTTCTGAGTTTCTCTTATTCAATTTCTCTACACTTTCCTAGAATTCTCTTTCTACTTTCCCAAATAACAAAGGTTAATTTTTAAAAAGGGGGAAAAAAAAGCAAACTGAGTAACAAACGGCAATATGAATAATCGATCGGTGGGGGAAAAAAAGAATGAAACAGTCATAGAAGGTGCAAACAATACCCGCAATTAAAAAAAAAAAAAAAAAAAAGTAAGAAATGGTAACAAGAGAGGCAGATTGCCTATTCTGCTCACGTGCCACGTGTGTTGCAGTCTTAAGTGGGCAGCCAGTCCAAAACAGGGTGAGGATGTCAAGAAGTCTAGCCAAAAGAGCAGTCTGTGTGGGTGAATGAAATAACTCACTCATTCTGGGAGAAAGAAACGGGACGTATGGGGGATGAGGGGGAAAGGAAGTGGGGGCATTACGGTGTAGAGAGTACAAGGCTAGCTCTCTGTACATGCGTTTTTTTACACACGAAGTCATAATTCAAAGCAAGGCCAATTTTGATCATAGCGAGGCGTAGCATTTCATCCGTCCGAGGCTCTTTGGGACGTACAGTTTCCCGGACGAATCCGTGGGAATCGTGACTTCTCATCATGCACGCGTTTATCTTTAGTCCAGAGTCGTCCGAAATGTTTGTCGTCATCTCCTATTGACGTAGTTGTCGGATGACGTATCTGACGCTTCCTGTTCGGTTTTAACCCCAATTCCTTGGCGCTGTTATTTTCTTTTTTCTTTTTCTGATCCAGACGCAAAGGCAAATTTATGAGATATGCCAGTCATCGTCTTTCGGTACTTGGATCAGCATACCTATACACACTCGCGCGCGCACGCGAAGCATTGGCTCATTTTAATGCAAATGTGAGTCAAAAAAATATGTGCAGGAGCAAAAAAAAAAAAAAAAAAAAAAAAAAAAAAAAAAAAAAACCTTACCAAACAGCAATACTGGTAAAAGCGTTTAACAGCAGTAAAAGGTAACATACGAGTAACAACGAGTGGGTAAAAAGTATGAAAACGTCAATAAAAAAAAAAAAAAAAAGTATCAGACAATGGTCAAATCAATTTAAAAATAGCACAAAGAAACAAACCGTTCTAAAAGTTTACACAAAAGTTGTTTTTAAAAAAAATCTATAATAAAAGATAACAGACATAATCGGTAATACAAAGTATCCAACATTAGTAAAAGATCAAAAACTGATGATGAAAAGCAACTAACAGTGACAAGTAATAAAAACACTAAGTAGGAGGCATCAAACTGCTATAAAATCTTTTCTAACGGAAGCAAAAAGTATCAAATGGCATTAAAAGTAATAAACAACAATAAAAAAAAAAAAAATATATATATATATATATATATATCAAAAAGCAGCATTAACAAAAAGTCACTCACGGCAGCAAAAAGCAACAAATGTAATTAAAAATTACTTGTTTAAAAAAAAAAAGTAACAAACATTACTTAAAACTAAGTTACAATCATAAAAAGTGTCAAACAGTAGTTTGAAAAAAAAAAGGTCAAACAGTGGACTAAGTAAAGCAAACATTCATTAAGAGCATACAACAGTAACAAAAAGTGGCCAATACTAGTTACATTGTATGAAACAGCAACAGAAAGTATGATGTATAATATTAAACAGTCGTAACAAAAATAGCAAATATTAATCATAAAGTGTTAACCAGTAATACAAATTAGCAAATATATACTTACAAGTATCCAAACAGTAGTAAAATGTGCAAACGATAGTTTTTAAAGAAATACGAAAGCGTAGTACACTTGAACAAGACATTAAAAGTATTACATGGTAGTAAACATTAGCTACCAATATTTAAAGTGACCAAACTATGGTAAGAAATAGTAAACAATCCATATAAATAATCAATCGAAAAGTGGGAGGGGTGGGGGGAAATACTAGAAAATACTAGTCATGTATTATCAAACAAAAGTGGGGAAAAAAATTGTACCAAATACTTGTTTACAGGTTATCAAACAAAACTGGGAACAAGAGTAGCAAATACTTGTAACACATCCACTAACTACAGTGGTAAAAAAAGACGCAAATACTTCCCACATATTACCAAAGAAAAGTGGATGAAATATGTAGCAAATGCTTGTTACGTATCCAACAAGCGAAAGTGGAGGAGAAAAAAATAGTTTGCAAATACTTATGCATGTTATCAAACAAAAGTGGAGAGAAAAAAAGTAGCACATACCGTTTACATACAAACAAAAGTGGGGAAAAACCAGTAGCAAATAGTTTTTTACATATCATCCAGCAAAAGTGCAAAAAAAAGAGTAGAAAATACTTTTACATACAATCCAATCAAAAATGGGGGGGGGGGGGGGGGGTGGGGGGGGGGGGGGGGGGGGGGGAGGAAAACCAACTCATACCAAGCGAACAGTTAAATAGTGGGGGGGGGGAAAAAACAAGGGCAGGCTAACATTCTTCCGTCACAGTAATGACTTGACAATAAGATTTGAACTTTAAAAAAAAAATGCGAACATGCAATCAAGAAAATACTAAGAAAAACCCTTGCACAGCTGCTGAGGGAGCAATCGCAGGCCCTCCTACTTTCATGCCAAAGTAACAAGTCAGTTGCAAAGGTGAGGGTGGAATGCGTGCGGAATAAAAAAAAAAACAAAAAAAAAAAAAGTGGAAAAAA
>JADBJO010004206.1:12500-47493 GCA_016801955.1 Conus betulinus | reverse complement strand
CCCCCCCCCCCCCCCCGAAGCGTAGCTGCTTGTAACCTCAGATACATTTCTTTGCAGTCTTTATTTTTTTAAAAAAAACTGATACTCTGACACCACTGTAGCAATGCAGTCTTTGATAGTATTGCTCTTAAGACGGCACACAAGTAAAGGAAAAAGTAACGGTGATTTTGCCTGACACAACTTTTTGTAGCTCCACGCTTCAGAACCATGTCAGTTGACAGGAAGAAGCAGTTTTTCCAACATGTCTAACTATAGAACACCAACCAGGATCTCTTTAGTCCTTATCCTTTGTATTGATGAAAGTCTATTTTTATGTCTTATCATTAGTGATTATTTCACATTGAAAAAAAAAGTATCTGTCCTTTAGAATATTATTACAATAAGAAATGTATATTTACAGACAACTTTTACAGCAGTATTGCCAACTTAAAATCATTTTTGCATTCAGTAGTATAACATACATTTTGTTCCGGAAGCATTGACTTGTAGTTCCTTGTCCTATTTCCTACCGTATTTATTCAAAAACCAAGAGATTTGTTTGTTTGATTTCTTTCAAGTAAAAAAAAAAAACCTTCTCCATGTTCTGACGACACAACTGTGCCACCGGCACACTCTAGTATTTGTTAAGTCGAAAAAAGAACGTGGCAAGTCAACTTCTTGTAAAGCAAGATGGCAACTGACCATTGGTAAGCCTTTTAACTAAAACTGCAATCACTTGATGAGCCTGGGGAAGCAGGCACAGTTTCAGGCTGGTTTCAAGGTCAGGGATTATGATTCCTCATTGAGACAGTCAGATGATGGGAACAGATTTCCTCTTGGGAGCTACGCAGGCTCCACTCCGGCCCTAGTCCTTGGCATGAGGCTTCAGAAGTGAAAGTCCTGTGCATGTACTCGTCCATACAAACACAGTTTGAAAACATGTCTAATCCCTCTCCACCTCGTACAGAAGAGCTAGCCGGCGTGGGCAGGGACTGGTGGATGACACGGAAAATAAAGGGTCTGCACTCGGGTGTCTGTTTAGACATCGTCTCTGACGACGTGACATGGCTGCCTTGATGTGCAATGAAGACGGTCCCATACGCAGACATTATCTCAGTTTGAAGTGTCACGTACTAAAATTCAAATTTTGAACTGTCGTGTAGCGGCTGACACTGACTAGTAATTTCAGAGTGTAGAAATCTTATTTATGATGAACCTCCAGTTTGAGAGAGAGGAGAGAGAGAGAGAGAGAGAGAGAGAGAGAGGAGAGAGAGCGAGAGAGAGAGAGAGAGAGAGAGAGAGTCACTATAAATTTCTTGCGTCTCTGGAAAGCGCATCTTCTCTGGTAAACAATGGTATGACAATAGCTTAATTACCAATCGGGATATCAATTTGGTGAGGGAGGGGGAGAGGTCGGGTAGGGAGGGGGGAGGTCAGGGAGGGAGGGGAAGGGTCTGAAAGAAAGAAGGAGAAAACTGAGTGACTGACACAGACTGAATGACATGGGAAACGACTGAATGAAGATCCAGCAGGCAGCTTTTCAGTCGGCTCTACCCAAGTAGGGCAGCCCATTGTGTAAAATGCAGTGTGGGTTGTGAAGCACTTACACCTTGGTCTCTAACCGAGTATAAGCGCTGTGTAAGTACTCTGGATAATAAGTCTCATAGAGACGCTGTCTTACATCCCCAAGTATGTCCGCTGCTGACCCCGGAAGATAGGAAGCACGCCTTGACAGACAGCTGGCTGTGAGGATCATGGCTGACACGCCAGGCTTCAGAACTCATCAGGCACACCCCGAGCATAGCCCGTGCCGTGCACACTAGCCGAGTTGATTGGGTTCTGGGTGAGCGCTTCATCCTTCTTTTGCATGGTTTTGCTCTCTGTTCACCGGCTCTTGACTTTGATAGGGGGACAAACGGATATCGCACGAACGGTCTGGGTGTTGTATTGGTTTCCAGTCAGTTTTGCCCGAGAAGCGTGGAGGTCGGCACTGTGGGTTCTCTTTGTTGTTCTGCCCAGATTGGCCTGGTCCTTGTGCCCGCCCTCTTCATGCTGTCCGTGCAGACAGACTGGCTTCGTCACCTGTCCTTTGTGGTCTTTCTCTTCGTGCACGTGACGGAGACGGCGAGGCCAGGGCCAGGCTTTCACGACCCTTTGGCCTTTGTGGATCGGGCGGACCAGGCTGCAGTAGGGGCGGGTGAGGATTGTCCATCGTCCGCGGTCGTCTTGGCGATGAACACTGTGAACCGTGAGTGGTTCTGTCATCGTCATGTCCTATATCCCTCAGCCCTGAAGAAGTCGGCTGCCGTCCATTGTCCGTGTCTTCATCAAGCTGGACTTTGTGGAGTGGACCACTGGAGTAATGAACCGATTGAAAGAAGAGGGCGAAAAGGGATGTTGGGGGGGGGGGGGGGGGGGAGGCAAGGGTCACGGTTCAGAGGTCAGGGATCAGAGAGCACTGCTTTCTGCAACCTTTGACAGTGTGTGCGGGGGGGGGGGGGGGGGGGGGGGGGGGGGGGGGGGATGAATGAAGGGGGTGGGGGCGGGGGGGGAGGAAGGAAACGGTCAAATCTGCTCACCAGGACTAAATGCTTGGTGGTCAAAGCTCAGTTTGTTCGTTTCACTGCCCATCTCAGACCTTTTCCTCCTTGTGTCCGTCACTCTATGTCCGTCACTCTATGTCGGAAACTGACCGTTGATCGAACTACTTCACGATGAGTGCACATGCCCTGCCCTGTGTGACCGTTGATTGAACTATCCTCACGATGAGTGCGCATGCCCTGTGCTGTGTGACCGTTGATCGAACTATCCTCACGATGAGTGTGCATGCCCTGTCCTGTGTGACCGTTGATCGAACTATCCTCACGATGAGTGTGCATGCCCTGTGCTGTGTGACCGTTGATCGAACTATCCTCACGATGAGTGTGCATGCCCTGTGCTGTGTGACCGTTGATCGAACTATCCTCACGATGAGTGTGCATGCCCTGTCCTGTGTGACCGTTGATCGAACTATCCTCACGATGAGTGTGCATGCCCTGTGCTGTGTGACCGTTGATCGAACTATCCTCACGATGAGTGTGCATGCCCTGTGCTGTGTGACCGTTGATCGAACTATCCTCACGATGAGTGCACATGCCCTGCCCTGTGGGCCCTTCTTTGTGTCCAACACTCTTCATCTTCTGCTCTGTGTCCCCTGCTCTGTGTCCCCTGCTCTGTGTCCTCTACTCTGTGTCCCCTGCTCTGTGTCCCCTGTTCTGTGTCCCCTGCTCTGTGTCCCCTGCTCTGTGTCCCCTGCTCTGTGTCCTCTACTCTGTGTCCCCTGCTCTGTGTCCCCTGCTCTGTGTCCCCTGCTCTGTGTCCCCTGCTCTGTGTCCCCTGCTCTGTGTCCTCTACTCTGTGTCCCCTGCTCTGTGTCCCCTGTTCTGTGTCCCCTGCTCTGTGTCCCCTGCTCTTTATCCGCTGCTCTGTGTCCCCTGCTCTATGGCCCCTGCTCTGTGTTTCCTGCTCTGTGTCCCCTGCTCTGTGTCTCCTGTTCTGTGTCCCCTGCTCTGTGTCCCCTGCTCTGTGTCCCCTGTTCTGTGTCCCTTGCTCTGTGTCCCTGTTTCTATGTCCCCCTGCTCTGTGTCCCCTGTTCTGTGTCCCCTGCTCTTTATCCACTGCTCTGTGTCCCTGCTCTGTGCCCCCTGCTCTATGACCCCTGCTCTGTGTTTCCTGCTCTGTGCCCCCTGCTCTGTGCCCCCTGCTCTATGGCCCCTGCTCTGTGTCCCTGCTCTATGGCCCCTGCTCTGTGTCCCCTGCTCTATGTCCACCGCTTTATGTCCCCCTGCTCTGTGTCCTCTGCTCTATGTCCCCTGCTCTATGTCCACCTGCTCTACGTCCCTGCTCTGTGTGCCCTGCTATGTGTCCCCTGCTCTGTGTTTCCTACTCTATATCCCCTGCTCTATGTGGCCTGCTCTATGTCCCCTGCTCTGTGTCCCCTGCTCTGTGTCCCCTGCTCTATGTCCCCTGTCCCTGCTCTGTGTCCCTGCTCTGTGTCCCTGCACTATGTCCCCTGCTCTATGTCCCTTGCTCTATGTCCCCTGCTCTGTGTCCCTTGCTCTTTGTCCCATGCTCTATGTCTCCTGCTCTATGTCCCCTGCTCTGTGTCCCCTGCACTATGTCCCTGCTCTATGTCCCCTGCTCTTTGTCCCATGCTCTATGTCCCCTGCACTATGTCCCCTGCTCTATGTCCCCTGCTCTATGTCCCCTGCTCTTTGTCCCCTGCTCTTTGTCCCCTGCTCTGTGTCCCCTGCTCTATTTTCCCCTGCTCTATGTGGCCTTCTCTTTGTGGCCTGCTCTATGTTCCCTGCTCTGTGTCCCCTGCTCTGTGTCCCCTGCTCTATTTCCCCTGCTCTTTGTGGCCTGCTCTATGTTCCCTGCTCTGTGTCCCCTGCTCTGTGTCCCCTGCTCTATTTCCCCTGCTCTATGTGGCCTGCTCTTTGTGGCCTGCTCTATGTTCCCTGCTCTGTGTCCCCTGCTCTGTGTCCCCTGCTCTATTTCCCCTGCTCTTTGTGGCCTGCTCTATGTTCCCTGCTCTATGTTCCCTGCTCTGTGTCCCCTGCTCTGTGTCCCCTGCTCTATTTCCCCTGCTCTATGTGGCCTGCTCTTTGTGGCCTGCTCTATGTTCCCTGCTCTATGTTCCCTGCTCTGTGTCCCCTGCTCTGTGTCCCCTGCTCTATTTCCCCTGCTCTTTGTGGCCTGCTCTATGTTCCCTGCTCTGTGTCCCCTGCTCTGTGTCCCCCTGCTCTATTTCCCCTGCTCTATGTGGCCTGCTCTTTGTGGCCTGCTCTATGTTCCCTGCTCTGTGTCCCCTGCTCTGTGTGTCCCCTGCTCTATTTCCCCCTGCTCTTTGTGGCCTGCTCTATGTTCCCTGCTCTGTGTCCCCTGCTCTGTGTCCCCTACTTTGTGTCCCCTGCTCTGAACCCTGCTCTGTGTCCCCTGCTCTGTGTCCCTTGTTCTATGTCCCCTGCTCTATGTCCCCTGCTCTATGTCCGCTGCTCTATTTCCACTGCTCTATGTCCGCTGCTCTATGTCCCCTGCTCTGTGTCTCCCTGCTCTATGTCCACTGCTCTATGTCCGCTGCTCTGTATCCCCCTGCTCTCTATCCCCTGCTCTGTATATCCTTGCTCTATGTCCCCTGCTCTGTATCCCCTGCTCTGTATCCCCTGCTCTGTGTCCCCTGCTCTGTGTCCCCTGCTCTGTGTCCCCTGCTCTGTATCCCCTGCTGTGTATCTGCTGCTCTGTGTCCCCTGCTCTGTGTCCCCTGCTCTGTATCCGCTGCTCTGTATCCGCTGCTCAGTGACCGCTGCTCTGTGACCCCTGCTCTGTGTCCCCTGCTCTGTATCCCCTGCTGTGTATCCGCTGCTCTGTGTCCCCTGCTCTGTGTCCCCTGCTCTGTGTCCCCTGCTCTATGTCCCCTGTGTCCGATGATGACAGTTAGGTGTGTGTATTGCCTTTTTCTGTCAAAGTACTCGAGGAGAGGGAGAAAGATGTGGGGAATTCTTATCCTTATTTTGAATAAATATTCTTTGTGTGACCTCGAGTCTGGAGCTATATCCCCCTCGTTCTGTTTGTATAATGTATAACACAGAACGTTTCATTTACGATCCCTTCAAGTTCTGTATCACATTGAAGCTGACAGCCGCACATACATAATTATGTATACACACGAGCCCACATACATGGACACAAAGCCCGCACACTCGCGCGCGCGCGTACGTATGTGCAAGTACACACACACACACACACACACACACACACACACACACATTCACACACGCGCGCGCGCAATTCGCAAGATGCAAAACACGACCACTACAAACTAAAAGCCTTGATAGATGTCCACGCGATTGCGCGAGGGAACGACTGGTGGGGGTGGGAGGGTGGGGTTGAGGATGGGGGAGTGGCGTGGAGAGAGAGGGGGGGGGGGGGGGGGGGGCGGATTTTCACCAAAGCAAGCAGTTCGTTGGGCGTCAGTAAACAGTCGCGTGTGCCTGCAAGCGCGCGTGACTCGAGAGCGATTGCGCATGCGTGTGAAATGTGGACGACAGTGGCGGTGAAGGCGGGAGAGGGTTGTGGTGGCAGCGGAGGTGTTGGAGACTTCAACACGATCTGGCTTCTCCGCTGAAGATGACCCTTCTTCCCCCACACCCCTCCCCCTCGCGTTCCCCAGCCCCCGCCCGCCTGTCCCTTCTCTTCCACACCACACTTCCCTGGTGTGTTCCAAAACAATGGGTGGTGCCTCTCTCCCCCTTTCTACCACCCCTACCCGTCTCCTCTATATGCCGTATCACTTCCACCAGGTTTTTTTTTTTTTTTTTTTCAATTTCATATCGTCGTGAAAACAATTCAACATTGAAAAAAAAAAAGAAAGAAAGAACGGAGGAAAGAAAATCCAGAAAAAGGACAAGAAAGAAGAAAAAGAAGAGACTGTGAAGGAGGGCTATTCACTTTTTGTGCATGTACCTGGGCATGACACACACAACATTTCAATGATGATTTTCTTTTTTCTCAGCAAACAAGGAAAGCGTCTTGCACCCCCACTGCGAAAAGATTACAGGAACATAACTCCAAAGTAATGCTGCTTGCCTCCCTTGTTTACGATATCCTGTTTATGACTTTGTCGTCTCCCTCCAAATTTCCCTTTTTTTTCTTCCAACACCCCCCCCCCCCCCCCCCCCAGTTTTTCAAGGGGGCATTACTGTGTGTGGACTAGGAGAGTAAACAATCCGACGCGGGGTTATATCCTACTAATGGCTGAACATCACTAGAAAAGCTTACTGTCCCTCAAAGACACAGTTACCTTCTCTTCATAGAAGATAAAGTGGACTGGAAAGAGAAAGAAGCTGATTTAGAATTCATTCACTTCAATTCATCTTACTTCCATCTCTGTTTTATTTATATGTATTCGTAACGGAAAGAAGTTGATTTAGAATAACTATATAATTTGAGGATTGGTGATAAAGACCGAAACAAAAAGGGGGGTCAAAAAGAAAACAAAAAATGCACAACGTTTCGACTCTTAGAGTCTTTTTCAAGTGACATGAAACGACAGTACACGCAAATTTTGCTGTGTTAATGACGTAAAGAACGGGGAGACGCAGATAAAACAACAAGGACGTCACAATAAATTTTGACGTGACAAGAACTCAACCCCCCCCCCCCCCCCCCCCACCACACACACACACAAAATAAAATAAAATAAAATAAAGGAGGCTGGGTAGACACAGGCTAAGAAAGGTGAGTGAATGGAAATCTGATTTGAAAGTAGACGCTTGTTGTTGGGAGGGAGGGGGCAAAGAGGGAGGAGGGAGAAGGGGAGATAAAAAAAAAAAAAAAAAACACACACACACACACACACACACACACACACACGCACACATGTGCGCGCTCCCCACCATCCCGGCATCACCCACCCCCCACACCTACCATTATAGAGAGGCGGGGGGGAGGGAGGGGGGGGGGAAAGAACGTTTACATCTCATAAAGATATGCATGCCTTAAGATGTCTAGGCATATATATGATATAAACATATACAACCGCAATCAATTTTTTCAACCTCAAAAATCTTTTTGAAAACAAGGGTAGGTAGTGCTGAAGACCACAAACAAGCTATGTACCCTATTCTAGCTGCCGGCATGTTGGGAAAAAAAAAAAAAAAAAAAAAAAAGGAGGAGGACCTCCAACGGTCATTCAGGCAGTATAGCTACAATGGCGACTCCTCCACCTCAGTCCTTGATGTTCAGTCCATGGGGAGTCAGCGTCCCTAGCCTAGAGATCAGAGATGATTCAAGGAATTTACGGTGTATGGCATCTGAGTGGTTTGGTGAACAGCAGAGACTGACATATGAAACACGTTATGTCCAGGGCTATTGAAATGTGTACCTACGGGGGTGTCCTTATTCAGGTTGACAGCCTGGAGGTGTTCCCTGAATCTGTCATCCAGGGTACGGTAGGTCTCACCACAGTAGAGTTTGGAACAGAGGCTCTGTTCCAAACTCTACTGTGGTGAGACCTACCGTACCCTGGATGACAGATTCAGGGAACACCTCCAGGCTGTCAACCTGAATAAGGACACCCCCGTAGGTACACATTTCAATAGCCCTGGACATAACGTGTTTCATATGTCAGTCTCTGCTGTTCACCAAAACCACTCAGATGCCATACACCGTAAATTCCTTGAATCATCTCTGATCTCTAGGCTAGGGACGCTGACTCCCCATGGACTGAACATCAAGGACTGAGGTGGAGGAGTCGCCATTGTAGCTATACTGCCTGAATGACCGTTGGAGGTCCTCCTCCTTTTTTTTTTTTTTTTTTTTTTTTTTTCCAACATGCCGGCAGCTAGAATAGGGTACATAGCTTGTTTGTGGTCTTCAGCACTACCCTACCCTTGTTTTTCAAAAAGATTTTGAGGTTGAAAAAATTGATTGCGGTTGTATATGTTTATATCATATATATATGCCTAGACATCTTAAGGCATGCATATCTTTATGAGATGTAAACGTTCTTCCCCCCCCCCCTCCCTCCCCCCGCCTCTCTATAATGGTAGGTGTGTGGGGGGGTGATGCCGGGATGGTGGGGAGCGCGCACATGTGTGCGTGTGTGTGTGTGTGTGTGTGTGTGTGTGTGTGAAAGGTTTTTTTTTTTTTTTTATCTCTCCCCTTCTCCCTCCTCCCTCTTTGCCCCCTCCCTCCCAACAACAAGCGTCTACTTTCAAATCAGATTTCCATTCACTCACCTTTCTTAGCCTGTGTCTACCCAGCCTCCTTTATTTTTTTATTTTATTTTATGTTTGTGTGTGGTGTGGGGGGGGGGGGGGGGGTTGAGTTCTTGTCACGTCAAAATTTATTGTGACGTCCTTGTTGTTTTATCTGCGTCTCCCCCCGTTCTTTACGTCATTAACACAGCAAAATTTGCGTGTACTGTCGTTTCATGTCACTTGAAAAAGACTCTAAGAGTCGAAACGTTGTGCATTTTTTTTGTTTTTCTTTTTTGACCCCCCTTTTTGTTTCGGTCTTTATCACCAATCCTCAAATTATAGTTGTTCTAAAAAAGACCCAGTCAAGTGTTATCAATGATTTAAGAATGTTGATATTCATCTCTGTTCATGTGCATGCATTCGTAACGGTGAGAAGTTGATTGAGAATGTTTATATCCATCTCTGTTTTACTTATATGCATTCGTAATGGTTAGAAGTTGATTTAACAATGTTTATATCCTTCTGTTTTACTTACATGCATTCGTAACAGAAAGAAGTTGATTTAAGAATGCTTACATCCATCTCTGTTTTACTGAAATGCATTGGTAACGGAAAGAAGTTGATTTAAGAATTAATCAGTTTGACTTTATATCCATCTCTTATTCATTTATACGCATTTGTATATGTGTGGAATCATGCGTGTGATTTGCCGACACTTTGTCAGGGTGGGTGGACTGAAGAGCGGTCCACATTCACACCGTGCTAGTTCATGTACGTTGCAGCACTTCCATAAGTCAACAAGCCACAGCTGCATGGGATAACACCCAATCATTTTGATGGAAAGAGACAGACAGGGCCAACAAAACAAACAAAAGCCGTTGGGGGTGAGGACTCAGGAGCAAGTCTTAGCAAGTGCTTTCCATCTCTGTTAAAACGTGCTGATTTTCTCTCTGTCCTCTGTTGAGGGGAACAACAAGTCTTAGCAAGTGCTTTCCATCTCTGTTAAAACGTGCTGATTTTTCTCTCTGTCCCTCTGTTGAGGTGAACAACCAAGTCTTAGCAAGTGCTTTCCATCTCTGTTAAAACGTGCTGACTGTCCTCTCTCTCTGTCCCTCTGTTGAGGTGAACAAGTTTTTTTTTTTTGTTTGTTTGTTTGTTTGTTTGTTTTTTGCTGTCCCACCCTCTGCGCCACCTCAGAGGCAGTGCACCCACGCCGCTCATTCCGACACCCCGTCCACAGCCACAGCCCGGTCGGCCCACCGCAGCCCCAGCACCGGCAATCCACAGGGAGCAGTCAATGTCAAGTCGTCAAGAGGCAACCCACTGGAGGAGACACTGCACTGCTGCCGAGTCACTTCGGTGGTGTTCAGTGACGCCTGTTCTGATCTAACATACGCAGGACACCACCTACTAAGCCCCCTACTGACGACAATATTTGCTTAGTCGCGGAGCCGGCATGAGTGAGCTCTCCCTCCAGAGGGCGCCACCACGTCCGTCCAACGACAGCCCCCATGGACTCGCCGATACAGGTGACCCCAACGGAACCAAACCAAGACCACAGACGTGGAGAGAAACATCGAAACTGAGGTCACCATGAGAGCAGGGCGTTTGAGACATAAGTTGATGCTACGGATTTCCATTTCGGTTTGAGACTACATGACAGGGCTCTACTCAACGCTTCCTTTCATAATATATCCCGTCGTCAACCAGGCCCGAGAGATACAGGCACCTGCAGTATTGGTCAGGAAATTTGAGCAACACTCTCAGAAACGCATCCATTAAGTGGATCTGTGTGGTCCTAGTCTTCCCGAGTCCGCAGCAAACTCAACTCTGGGTAGGAGCCGGTCTGGGCAGAAAAAACCCACATGACTCTGATGGGATTCGAACCCACGACCTCCCAGCCGGGAGTCCGCGACGCTAACCACTTCGCCACGGTGGCTGGTTGAAAAACAAGTCTTAGCAAGTGCTTTCTATCTCTGTTAAAACGTGCTGATTCTCTCTCTCTCTCCGTCTGTTGAGGCGAACATGCAAACGCGCAGAGTGGGACCATATCTGGCACTGAAAGTGAACAGTACGGACAAACGGATCATGTCCAAGTTGTCTTCGCTCAGACCAGTCCATGGGGGGGGGGGGGGGGGGGGGGGGGGGGGGGGGGGGGGGGGCAGGAGGCTGTGACGGACACAGACCAGTCCACGACAAAGGGGGGAGGGGAGGCCGTGGCGGACACAGACCAGTCCATGATGGGGAGGGGGTGGGGGTGGGGGGCAGGAGGCCGTGACGGACACAGACCAGTCCATGACAGAGAAGGCAGGAGGCCGTGACGGACACAGACCAGTCCATGACAGAGGGGGGCAGGAGGCCGTGATGGACACAGACTAGTCCATGATGGGGAGGGGGTGGGGGGTGGAGGGCAGGAGGCCATGACGGACACAGACCAGTCCATGATGGGGAGAGAGGGGGGGTGGGAGGGCAGGAGGCCATGACGGACACAGACCAGTCCAAGACAGAGGGGGGTAGGAGGCTGTGACGGACACAGACCAGTCCAAGACAGAGGGGGGCAGGAGGCCATGACGGACACAGACCAGTCCAAGACAGAGGGGGGCAGGAGGCTGTGACGGACACAGACCAGTCCAGACAGAGGGGGGCAGGAGGCTGTGACGGACACAGACCAGTCCAAGACAGAGGGGAGGGGGGGGGGGGGGGGCAGGAAGACACAGACCAGTTGATCAGGAGGACACAGACCAGTCCATGACAGAGGTGAGGGGGGGGGGGGGGGGGCGGGCAGGAAGACACAGACCAGTCCATGACACAGGGGGTAGGAGGCCATGACGGACACAGACCAGTCCATGACAGAGGGGAGAAGGGGGGGGGGGGGGGGCAGGAGGCCGTGACAGACACACACCAGTCCATGACAGAGGGGAGAAGGAGGGGGGGGGGGGGGAGGGGGGGGCAGGAGGCCATGACGGACACAGACCAGTCCGTGACGGGGGGGGGGGGGGGGGGGGGCAGGAGGACATGACGGACACAGACCAGTTCATGACAGGGGGGGGGGGGGGGGCAGGAGGCCATGACGGACACAGACCAGTTCATGACAGGGGGGGGGGGGGGGGGCAGGAGGTCATGACGGACACAGACCAGTTCATGACAGGGGGGGGGGGAGGAGGGTCATGACGGACACAGACCAGTTCATGACAGGGGGGGGGGGAGGGGGGGGGGCAGGAGGTCATGACGGACACAGACCAGTTCATGACAGGGGGGGGGGGGGGGGGCAGGAGGCCGTAACAGACACAGACCAGTTCATGACAAGGGGGGGGGGGGGGGGGGAGCAGGAGGCCGTGATGGACACAGACCAGTCCATGACAGACAGAGGAGGGGGGGGTAGAAGGGCGTGACGGACACACGACCTGTCCATGACAGAGGGGGGGGGGGGGGGGGGTGGCAGGAGGCCGTGACGGACACAGACTAGTCCATGACAGGGGGGGTGGGGTGGGGAGGAGGCCATGATGGACATAGACCAGTCCATGACAGAGGAGGGGGGGAGGGGGGCAGGAGGCCGTGACCAACACTCGGACGGTCAGTGATATCTCCGTAAGCCTCTGTCCTCAAGTACTGTGCGACAGGGTAGAGTATTGTGAAGAGGCTGAAATGAACTCCCCTCGTATTCTCCGGCCATTATGGACACGGATGATGTGACATGTGGCAGGGGTTTGTTACAGTACATGACTACATAACGGATAAGTAGTGAAACTCTTGATCCTATGCTCAGATCAATTATCTGCCCGTAGCTCCAAAGCAGCAATCGTTTGCAGTCATGGGCGTGTAGTCGATCTGATCGTGGGAGCAACAGTTACACTACTTATCCGTTAGTTAGTAAGGATACATTGTCACCATAGTAAAGAGACAGGGTTACGCTATATTATTCGTAATTTAGTACCGTACTTATTCGTAATTTAGTACCATACTTATTCGTTATTTAGTACCCTACTTATTCGTTATTGAGTAAGGACACGTTGTCCCCGTAGTAAAGGGAGGCGCTGTGAGCACGGCAGGCTTGAACATGTCCACCCCGGACTTTGTGTCTGCTTCTGGGCAGTGCACTGCCCACTGTATCCTGCACGCAGGTGTTGGGCAGGGAGTCGTCACCAGATACATGCATGCACCGCACTGAATTGGATCCCTGTGTCCAGAGATTCTTGCTTGCAAGTTTATGTGTTGACGCATTGCCTAAAATCGTCATCTGTTCCTTATGTAAGAGTCAGCATCTGCCTGATGGCAAGAGAGAGAGAGAGAGAGGAGAGAGAGAGAGAGAGAGAGAGAGAGAGAGAGGAGCCAGCCACTATGTTTTAATTCCTCCTATCGACACACTCGGTGACCTAGAGTTGTGGCCCTTCGCATGCTTAGCGTCTAGAGTCCAGGTTTCGTAATGCAAGATCGATTCATTTGTCGTGAATGATCGTGTTTGATGTATTCTCAGTCGTGGGTTGGACTTTGCGGCCTGCCATTTTTTTTTTTTTCGTTTATTGTTTTTGCTTGGTTTTGCTTGGAAAGATGGAAGCGGGGGGGGGGAAGGGGGGGGAGGGGGGGGGGGGGGGGGGGGGGGGGGGGTACGGCATTATTCATTCCCACGATGGCGCTATTCCCGATACAGTGCCACAGCCACTGCCGTGCTCGTCTTGTTGCAGTCAAACCCTGTTGTCCACACAGCGTACAGCCACTGCCGTGCTCGTCTTGTTGCAGTCAACCCTGTTGTCCACACAGCGTACAGCCACTGCCGTGCTCGTCTTGTTGCAGTCTCAACCCTGTTGTCCACACACAGCGTACAGCCTCTGCCGTGCTCGTCTTGTTGCAGTCTCAACCCTGTTGTCCACACAGCGTACAGCCTCTGCCGTGCTCGTCTTGTTGCAGTCAACCCTGTTGTCCACACAGCGTACAGCCACTGCCGTGGTCGTCTTGTTGCAGTCTCAACCCTGTTGTCCACACAGCGTACAGCCTCTGCCGTGCTCGTCTTGTTGCAGTCAACCCTGTTGTCCACACAGCGTACAGCCTCTGCCGTGCTCGTCTTGTTGCAGTCTCAACCCCTGTTGTCCACACAGCGTACAGCCTCTGCCGTGCTCGTCTTGTTGCAGTCTTAACCCTGTTGTCCACACAGCGTACAGCCTCTGCCGTGCTCGTCTTGTTGCAGTCTCAACCCTGTTGTCCACACAGCGTACAGCCTCTGCCGTGCTCGTCTTGTTGCAGTCTCCAACCCTGTTGTCCACACAGCGTACAGCCTCTGCCGTGCTCGTCTTGTTGCAGTCTTAACCCTGTTGTCCACACAGCGTACAGCCTCTGCCGTGCTCGTCTTGTTGCAGTCTTAACCCTGTTGTCCACACAGCGTACAGCCTCTGCCGTGCTCGTCTTGTTGCAGTCTTAACCCTGTTGTCCACACAGCGTACAGCCTCTGCCGTGCTCGTCTTGTTGCAGTCTTAACCCTGTTGTCCACACAGCGTACAGCCTCTGCCGTGCTCGTCTTGTTGCAGTCTTAACCCTGTTGTCCACACAGCGTACAGCCTCTGCCGTGCTCGTCTTGTTGCAGTCTTAACCCTGTTGTCCACACAGCGTACAGCCTCTGCCGTGCTCGTCTTGTGCAGTCTTAACCCTGTTGTCCACACAGCGTACAGCCTCTGCCGTGCTCGTCTTGTTGCAGTCTTAACCCTGTTTGTCCACACAGCGTACAGCCTCTGCCGTGCTCGTCTTGTTGCAGTCTCAACCCTGTTGTCCACACAGCGTACAGCCTCTGCCGTGCTCGTCTTGTTGCAGTCTCAACCTGTTGTCCACACAGCGTACAGCCTCTGCCGTGCTCGTCTTGTTGCAGTCTTAACCCTGTTGTCCACACAGCGTACAGCCTCTGCCGTGCTCGTCTTGTTGCAGTCTTAACCCTGTTGTCCACACAGCGTACAGCCTCTGCCGTGCTCGTCTTGTTGCAGTCTTAACCCTGTTGTCCACACAGCGTACAGCCTCTGCCGTGCTCGTCTTGTTGCAGTCTTAACCCTGTTGTCCACACAGCGTACAGCCTCTGCCGTGCTCGTCTTGTTGCAGTCTTAACCCTGTTGTCCACACAGCGTACAGCCACTGCCGTGCTCGTCTTGTTGCAGTCTCAACCCTGTTGTCCACACAGCGTACAGCCTCTGCCGTGCTCGTCTTGTTGCAGTCTCAACTCTGTTGTCCACACAGCGTACAGCCTCTGCCGTGCTCGTCTTGTTGCAGTCTTAACCCTGTTGTCCACACAGCGTACAGCCTCTGCCGTGCTCGTCTTGTTGCAGTCTTAACCCTGTTGTCCACACAGCGTACAGCCTCTGCCGTGCTCGTCTTGTTGCAGTCTTAACCCTGTTGTCCACACAGCGTACAGCCACTGCCGTGCTCGTCTTGTTGCAGTCTCAACCCTGTTGTCCACACAGCGTACAGCCACTGCCGTGCTCGTCTTGTTGCAGTCTCAACCCTGTTGTCCACACAGCGTACAGCCACTGTCGTGCTCGTCTTGTTGCAGTCTCAACCCTGTTGTCCACACAGCGTTACCAATGCCACGTTACCAGAAGGCTCCCCATCGATGCAAGCCTTGCTCTGTCGCTTTTTTACGTCAACAGTGGTCATCAGTGCGTGTTTCCATTCCATGATCCAGGTATGAATACTTCACATCACGTATTTGTTAAGAGGTAAACAAAAAACTCTTTCGGGGTGTCGGTGTGGGCTGTCGTCTGTTGTAGACATCTTCACGTGTCTGCTAAGGAAGAGCCCAGTGAGGAAGAAACAATACGGTGTATTGTCGGCGTAATGTGTGGATGTCGTGAGTCCGCTGAACCCAGTCAACTCTCCGAAGGAGATCACGCCATGTAAGTTGACTTATCCGCCAGGTGGCACTGCAAAACAAACCGCCCATCCTGCATGCGTTGGTGTCCTGTATCCTGTGACTAGTGATCGAGAAAACCACAACCCGCAAAAGATCTCCGCTTACGTCTACGATCGTTCCAGACTGTCTTCTGTAGGGTGGACACACACACACACACATACACACACACACACGCGCACGCACACACACACACTCACACACTCACACACGCACGCACGCACACGACACACACACAACACACACATCACACACGCACACACGCGCACGCACACACACACACACTCACACACACACACACGCACGCATGCACGCACCCACGCACGCACGCACACACACACACACACACACACACACACACACACACACACACACACACACACACACACACACACGCACACACACACGCGCGCGCGCTTCCTTTTGGCGTAGAGCCGTTGAAGCTGAATGAGTGTCTATATCAAACAGCCGACAACATGGCTAATGTCCGTGACGGGTCAGAGGGAGTAGCGTGACTGCTGATGACCCCTGGTCCCACCGACACCTGCACGTGTCGTGCCGGTCATGCACACAGCTTCGCCCCCTCCCCCCCCACCTCCCACCCCCGCCCCCGCCCACACTCCTCACCCACAGCTTGCAGTCACACAGCCCAGTTACTGTGTGTGTGTGTGTGTGTGTGTGTGTGTGTGTGTGTGTGTGTGTGTGTGTGTGTGTGTGTGTGTGTGTGTGTGTGTGTGTGTGTGAGTGTTTGTGTGTGAGTGTGTGTGTGTGAGTGTGAACGTGTGTGGGTACGCGTGCGTGTGTGTGTGTGTGTGTGTTGTGTGCTTGTGGTGTGTGTGTGTGTGTGTGTGTGTGTGTGTGTGTGTGTGTGTGTGTGTGTGTGGGTGAGGTTGTGTGTGTGTGTGTGTGTGTGTGTGTGTGTGTGTGTGTGTGTGTGTGTGTGTGTGTGTGTGTGTGTGTGCGAGCGCCAGTGCGCGCGCGTGCGTGCGAGCGAGCGTGCGTGCGAGCGTGCGTGCGTGCGTGTGTGTGTATGTGCGTGTTCGCGCGCGCGCGCGCGCGCGCGCGCGCGCGTGTGTGTGTGTGTGTGTATGCATGGGTGCCTGCTTGTGCTCGTGCATTTGCATAAGTACACGCGTGGCGTGTATGTGCATATGTGTGTGTTTGTAAATGCATATGTGTGCGTGCGCGCGTGCGTACGCGAGAACACACGTATGTGTGCGTATATGTGCCCCTGTATATGTGCGTATATGTGCCCCTGTATATGTGTGCGTGCCCCAGTGTGTGTGTATGTGTGTGTGTGTGTTTGTGTGGAGGGGTGCGGGGGTGGGGGTGGGGGGGGGGGAGTGAAACAGGATCCACTCCTGTCAACATTATCCACAGTGTATCAGACCTCACCTGCTGTGACCCAACCACTCGGCCCCCACCCTCCTCTGGCCCACCCCCAGCCACCCACCACCCTCTCTGCCATCTTGGGCAGGGACCCTGGGGCTGCCGCTGGGGTGGAAGAGAGAGGTGTGTATCGGAGGGATATCTCTTTCACCACCCCATCCAACAAACCCCCACACCGCCCCACCGCAACCACTATACCACTATCTGCCTGCCACAACGTAGAAGGCTGACGTCCGCTACATGTAGCCGTGTCCATACCTGTGATAGGTGGACAGCAACGATTGGGGCCAGTCACACCAAAGGAAGGCTCTGTGTGCTGCGGGAACAGAGACAGTTATCACGATGAGCCTCTGTGTGTGTGTGTGTGTGTGTGTGTGTGTGTGTGTGTGTGTGTGTGTGTGTGTGTGTGTCTGTCTGTCTGTCTGTCTGTGTCTGTGTGTGTCTCTGTGTGTGTCTGTGTGTGTGTCTGTGTGTATGTGTATTTATGTGTGTATGTGTGTGAAAGAGAGAGAGAGAGAGAGAGAGAGAGAGAGAGAGAGAGAGTCTGTGTGTCTGTGTGTGTCTGTGTGTATGTGTGTGTCTGTATGTGTATGTGATTGTGTGTGTGTGTGTGAGTGTGTGTGTGTGTGTGTGTGTGGAGAGTGTGTGTGTGAGAGAGAGAGAGAGAGAGAGAGAGAGAGACAGTGTGTGTGTCTGTGTGTGTATGTGAGAGACTGAAAGAGAGAAAGAGAGAGAGAGAGAGAGAGAGTGTGTGTGTGTGTGTGTGTGTGTGTGTGTGTGTGTGTGTGTGTGTGTGTGTGTGTGTGTGTGTGTGTGTGTGCAGGGTTAGGCAGGTCGTGGAGATGGCCGACCTCCCAGGAGCCGTGTCGTGACTGTCGGCCATTACCTGCCCCTGCAGCCCCGGCCCCACCAGATGGCGCTGCTTGATACACGCCAGGGTCACTGTCATTGCACTGCTCTCCTCTGACCCGAGTAATCTCCCGCTCTCCGGGTGTGTTGAGGGAGGGTTGGGGTGGGAGGAGGTGAGGGATGGGGAATCGTTTTGTTGCGGGATGAAACAGCCAGACACGCAATGACGCGCAGCTCAAAGGGAGGTAAGCGCCGTGGTGACCTCCTTCTGACCACACGCGTCGCCGTGCAACGCTGTGCCACCTGCCGATGCCATGCTGTGCTGTGCCACCTGCCGTTGCCATGCAGTGCTGTGCCACCTGCCGTCGCCGTGCAACGCTGTGCCACCTGCCGTTGCCATGCAGTGCTGTGCACCTGCCGTCGCCGTGCAACGCTGTGACACCTGCCGATGCCATGCTGTGCTGTGCCACCTGCCGATGCCATGCTGTGCTGTGCCACCTGCCGTTGCCATGCAGTGTGTGCCACCTGCCGTTGCCATGCAGTGCTGTGCCACCTGCCGTTGCCATGCAGTGCCGTGCTGTGCCACCTGCCGTTGCCATGCAGTGCTGTGCTGTGCCACCTGCCGTTGCCATGCAGTGCTGTGTCACCTGCCGTTGCCATGCAGTGTGTGCCACCAGCCGTTGCCCATGCAGTGCTGTGCCACCTGCCGATGCCATGCTGTGTGTGCCACCTGCCGTTGCCATGCAGTGCTGTGCCACCTGCCGTTGCCATGCAGTGCTGTGCCACCTGCCGTTGCCATGCAGTGTGTGCCACCAGCTGTTGCCATGCTGTGCTGTGCCACCTGCTGTTGCCATGCAGTGCTGTGCCACCAGCCGTTGCCATGCTGTGCTGTACCACCTGCTGTTGCCATGCAGTGCTGTGCCACCTGCCGTTGCCATGCAGTGCTGTGTTGTGCCACCTGCCGTTGCCATGCAGTGCTGTGCCACCTGCCTTGCCATGCAGTGCTGTGCCACCTGCCGTTGCCATTCAGTGCTGTGCTGTGCCACCTGCCGTTGCCATGCAGTGCTGTGCCACCTGCCGTTGCCATGCAGTGCTGTGGGATCATGTAGTCCTGGCATTAAGGCTGTGGATCGCGTAGTCAGGGCATCAAGGCTGTGGATCGTGTAGTCAGGGCATCAAGGCTGTGGATCGTGTAGTCAGGAGGTTGTGGATCGTGTAGTCAAGGCGTGAAACTGTGGATCGTGTGGTGAGGAGGTTGTGGATCGTGTAGTCAGGGCATTAAGGCTGTGGGTCGTGTAGTCAGGGCATTAAGGCTGTGGATCGTGTAGTCTGGCATTAAGGCTGTGGATCGTGTAGTCTAGGCATTAAGGGAGTGGATCATCGTTTAGAACTGTGTATTAGTGTGCACTCAGCGACGTCTGTTGGATGACAGTGTGGATCAAATGTTCAGAAACTGCCTCAGAGCGAGCGGTCAGTCCCAGACCAATGGTTCCCAAGGAAGAGAATGGAACAGGCCCTGGCCAGAACTGCTTCAGAGCGAGCGGCCAGTCCCAGATCAATGTTTCCCAAGGAGGAGAATGGAACAGTCCAGCGCACAGTCGTCGATCCATCCACTGCTAGATGGTGTCCTTCCATTGTCGTCAACAAACACACACACACACACACACACACACACACACACACACACACACACACACACACACACACACACACACACACACACACACACACACACACACAGAAGAGAGGAAGAGAGGTCAGTACCAGCAGGAATGTCAGTGTGCCGTCAGATCGTCAGCCTGTGCAGACTGTGGTCTGTCGGTCTGTGTCTTTAATGGACTACATCTTGGCATCAACTTGGCTGTGAGCGCAGAGTTGTGTCCCCCATTGGTCATGTTCTTGGCATTCCGACCTCTGCGATGTCTTAGAGAGGGAATGGTGCTAGTCGCACAGCTCACCTTAAAGGGCCACGTCAGGGCTTTCATGTCGTTGAAGTCAATTCTCAAAATACCTTTTTTGTCTTAAACACACACATATGTCAGTACAAAAGATTTTTTCTTCATTTTAAAAGCATGCTGGAATGTTATATAAACCTTTCTTGCGTTAAATTTTAGATCCGGTGAAAAAATACGTAATTTTTTCCCCAAAAAAAAACAGGGCAAAGAAATGTTTTGGGCAGATGGAAGTCAGCGCTGAAGTGGTTGTCACCCCTGGTTCTGACAGTGGAGTCCTTGGAGTCCTCACACTGAAACCTGCCCCTGACGTCATCATCACCTCTGGTCCAGACACTGAAGTCCCTGGTGTTCTCACACTGAAACCTGCCCCTGACGTCATCATCACCTCTGGTCCAGACACTGGAGTCCCTGGTGTTCTCACACTGAAATCTGCCCCTGACGTCATCATCGGTGAGGCATCGAATGGCGATCTGCCCGGAAGGCTGGTGGAGGTTGTTCTCCAGCAAGTCAGGACCATCACTGGCCAGCCGTCGTCCAGCTCAGCCACAATCTGAGGGTCACAGAACTATAAGTACATAGCAGGCACCACTAACCTAAGGGTCACAGAACTATAAGTACATAGCAGGCACCACTAACCTAAGGGTCACAGAACTATAAGTACATAGCAGGCACCACTAACCCAGAGCCACTCGGCCCAGCCTCCCACACGACTCGCTAGTCTAGCACTGGTTTCCAGATGTCCCGAGAGTACGTCCACGGCAGATGCAACCAGGTTCTGTAGCGGTTCAGCGCCCCGTGGCATGTCATCATCAAAGTCGTCAAGAACTGTGAAGTCGTGAGATGCCCAAGCCAGAAGCCCCTGGTGAAATATCAGGCTGTGCTGCCCTGGATCGCCCACATACCTATCACCTTTCACCTATCACCTTTCACCTATCACCTTTCACCTATCACCTTTCACCTATCATCTATCACCTATCACCTATCACTTGTGGCGTGGCACGGTCATTGCTGACAGTCTATGATGTCTACCTGCACACACTGGCACTGTACACGGAAAGGGACACAGAAGATGGTGGACGGTTCGAGTTCAATTTTTCAAATTGTTTATAATTAGTGATGGCCCACCCGGGATGGACATCAGTACTAACACACTGGTCAAAGGACACGACTGCACGTAAGAGTTCACACACACACACACACACACACACACACACACACACACACACACACACACACACACACATACATACACACACACACACACACACACACACACACACACACACACACACACACACACACACACACACGGAGAGAGAGAGAGAGAGAGAGAGAGAGAGAGAGAGAGAGAGAGAGAGAGAGAGAGAGAGAGAGCACTGAACATTTTTAATGTTATATTAGCTATACGGCCCTGATGACATAGTGGGTCAAAGAAAAAAAACACACGTAAACAATACATCCGCGAACGTGGATCAAAGCAACGCTACTAATAAAAGCACCTTAAGAGAGAGAGAGAGAGAGAGAGAGAGAGAGAGAGAGAGAGAGAGAGAGAGAGTCCTCTAATTTCAATTTTCCATTTTCAAACAAAAAACAATCCGCACTTTAAAAAAAAACAAACAGGGAAAAAGGAACCCCCCCCCCCCCCCTCCCCCAAATCCAAACAGCAGCAGCTGAAAAGGTTTCGGGTTATAAACATTGCACATCCGGCGATCACATGTCGCCCAGTGTGACAGAGCACTCAATACCACCCCCCACCTCGCACCCCTGCTATGGCCATGACGGCTGTAGCAGTCTGGCTCCGTCACGCCGGGCACTCACCACACTTTGGCTTTCAGGCTCAGCACCACGGCTCTGTCATGCCCACCTCTCACCACACTTTGGCTTTCAGGCTCAGCACCACGGCTCTGTCATGCCCACCTCTCACCACACTTTGGCTTTCAGGCTCAGCACCACGGCTCTGTCATGCCGGGCACTCACCACACTTTGGGCTTTCAGGCTCAGCACCACGGCTCTGTCATGCAGACCACTCACCACTTTGGCTTTCAGGCTCAGCACCACGGCTCTGTCATGCCGGGCACTCACCACACTTGGCTTTCAGGCTCAGCACCACGGCTCTGTCATGCAGACCACTCACCACACTTTGGCTTTCAGGCTCAGCACCACGGCTCGGCTCTGTCATGCCGGGCACTCACCACACTTTGGCTTTCAGGCTCAGCACCATGGCTCCGTCATGCAGACCACTCACCACACTTTGGCTTTCAGGCTCAGCACCACAGCTCTGTCATGCAGACCACTCACCACACTTTGGCTTTCAGGCTCAGCACCGCAGCTCTGTCATGCCCACCTCTCACCACACTTTGGCTTTCAGGCTCTGCATCATCGGTCTGGCGTTGACTTTCAGCTGCCCCTTGAATTCTAGATCCAGCATTGTGCTTCCGTCATCCCCGTGTTGTGACGCTTTAAGGGAGGAACAACGTCGCACGACAGTGGTGTTGTGAGGAAATCAGCACGCAGCACCCTCTTTCCTACCTCTACCGGCTGACACACTTTCCTCACAAACCAATCTGCAAACTTTTTCAGGCGTGTTTTCATTCAATGGCGTGCTCTCTTGTTGAGCAACATGTTTCTTGCTTGGACTTCGTGTTGAGCCGGTAAACAGAGCGGCCAGGAGACATGTGACTTGGGCTCTGGAACATTAAAGCAGCAGACAGGAGCTTGACTAGCTCATCTGAACAGGTCAAAACATCTGTTTCTCAGGCGCGTTTGGAGGTGGCTCGTGTGCAAGTCTGAAGGCTTTCTCGACACTGAGAGAACGTTTGTATCTTCGGGGTGAAAATCTGAAGGCGCTTCTCGACACTGAGAGAACGTTTGTATCTTCGGGGTGAAAATCTGAAGGCGCTTCTCGACACTGAGAGAACGTTTGTATCTTCGGGTGTGAAAATCTGAAGGCGCTTCTCGACACTGAGAGAACGTTTGTATCTTCGGGGTGAAAAATCTGAAGGCGCTTCTCGACACTGAGAGAACGTTTGTATCTTCGGGGTGAAAATCTGAAGGCGCTTCTCGACACTGAGAGAACGTTTGTATCTTCGGGGTGAAAATCTGAAGGCGCTTCTCGACACTGAGAGAACGTTTGTATCTTCGGGGTGAAAATCTGAAGGCGCTTCTCGACACTGAGAGAACGTTTGTATCTTCGGGGTGAAAATCTGAAGGCGCTTCTCGACACTGAGAGAACGTTTGTATCTTCGGGGTGAAAATCTGAAGGCGCTTCTCGACACTGAGAGAACGTTTGTATCTTCGGGGTGAAAATCTGAAGGCGCTTCTCGACACTGAGAGAACGTTTGTATCTTCGGGGTGAAAAAATCTGAAGGCGCTTCTCGACACTGAGAGAACGTTTGTATCTTCGGGGTGAAAATCTGAAGGCGCTTCTCGACACTGAGAGAACGTTTGTATCTTCGGGGTGAAAATCTGAAGGCGCTTCTCGACACTGAGAGAACGTTTGTATCTTCGGGGTGAAAATCTGAAGGCGCTTCTCGACACTGAGAGAACGTTTGTATCTTCGGGGTGAAAATCTGAAGGCGCTTCTCGACACTGAGAGAACGTTTGTATCTTCGGGGTGAAAATCTGAAGGCGCTTCTCGACACTGAGAGAACGTTTGTATCTTCGGGGTGAAAATCTGAAGGCGCTTCTCGACACTGAGAGAACGTTTGTATCTTCGGGGTGAAAATCTGAAGGCGCTTCTCGACACTGAGAGAACGTTTGTATCTTCGGGGTGAAAATCTGAAGGCGCTTCTCGACACTGAGAGAACGTTTGTATCTTCGGGGTGAAAAATCTGAAGGCGCTTCTCGACACTGAGAGAACGTTTGTATCTTCGGGGTGAAAATCTGAAGGCGCTTCTCGACACTGAGAGAACGTTTGTATCTTCGGGGTGAAAATCTGAAGGCGCTTCTCGACACTGAGAGAACGTTTGTATCTTCGGGGTGAAAATCTGAAGGCGCTTCTCGACACTGAGAGAACGTTTGTATCTTCGGGGTGAACATCTGAAGGCGCTTCTCGACACTGAGAGAACGTTTGTATCTTCGGGGTGAACATCTGAAGGCGCTTCTCGACACTGAGAGAACGTTTGTATCTTCGGGGTGAACATCTGAAGGCGCTTCTCGACGACACTGAGAGAACGTTTGTATCTTCGGGGTGAACATCTGAAGGCGCTTCTCGACACTGAGAGAACGTTTGTATCTTCGGGGTGAACATCTGAAGGCGCTTCTCGACACTGAGAGAACGTTTGTATCTTCGGGGTGAACATCTGAAGGCGCTTCTCGACACTGAGAGAACGTTTGTATCTTCGGGGTGAAAATCTGAAGGCGCTTCTCGACACTGAGAGAACGTTTGTATCTTCGGGGTGAACATCTGAAGGCGCTTCTCGACACTGAGAGAACGTTTGTATCTTCGGGGTGAACATCTGAAGGCGCTTCTCGACACTGAGAGAACGTTTGTATCTTCGGGGTGAAAATCTGAAGGCGCTTCTCGACACTGAGAGAACGTTTGTATCTTCGGGGGTGAACATCTGAAGGCGCTTCTCGACACTGAGAGAACGTTTGTATCTTCGGGGTGAAAATCTGAAGGCGCTTCTCGACACTGAGAGAACGTTTGTATCTTCGGGGTGAAAATCTGAAGGCGCTTCTCGACACTGAGAGAACGTTTGTATCTTCGGGGTGAAAATCTGAAGGCGCTTCTCGACACTGAGAGAACGTTTGTATCTTCGGGGTGAAAATCTGAAGGCGCTTCTCGACACTGAGAGAACGTTTGTATCTTCGGGGTGAAAATCTGAAGGCGCTTCTCGACACTGAGAGAACGTTTGTATCTTCGGGGTGAAAATCTGAAGGCGCTTCTCGACACTGAGAGAACGTTTGTATCTTCGGGGTGAAAATCTGAAGGCGCTTCTCGACACTGAGAGAACGTTTGTATCTTCGGGGTGAAAATCTGAAGGCGCTTCTCGACACTGAGAGAACGTTTGTATCTTCGGGGTGAAAATCTGAAGGCGCTTCTCGACACTGAGAGAACGTTTGTATCTTCGGGGTGAAAATCTGAAGGCGCTTCTCGACACTGAGAGAACGTTTGTATCTTCGGGGTGAAAATCTGAAGGCGCTTCTCGACACTGAGAGAACGTTTGTATCTTCGGGGTGAAAATCTGAAGGCGCTTCTCGACACTGAGAGAACGTTTGTATCTTCGGGGTGAAAATCTGAAGGCGCTTCTCGACACTGAGAGAACGTTTGTATCTTCGGGGTGAAAATGAAGGCGCTTCTCGACACTGAGAGAACGTTTGTATCTTCGGGGTGAAAATCTGAAGGCGCTTCTCGACACTGAGAGAACGTTTGTATCTTCGGGGTGAAAATCTGAAGGCGCTTCTCGACACTGAGAGAACGTTTGTATCTTCGGGGTGAAAATCTGAAGGCGCTTCTCGACACTGAGAGAACGTTTGTATCTTCGGGGTGAAAATCTGAAGGCGCTTCTCGACACTGAGAGAAACGTTTGTATCTTCGGGGTGAAAATCTGAAGGCGCTTCTCGACACTGAGAGAACGTTTGTATCTTCGGGGTGAACATCTGAAGGCGCTTCTCGACACTGAGAGAACGTTTGTATCTTCGGGGTGAACATCTGAAGGCGCTTCTCGACACTGAGAGAACGTTTGTATCTTCGGGGTGAACATCTGAAGGCGCTTCTCGACACTGAGAGAACGTTTGTATCTTCGGGGTGAACATCTGAAGGCGCTTCTCGACACTGAGAGAACGTTTGTATCTTCGGGGTGAAAATCTCTGAAGGCGCTTCTCGACACTGAGAGAACGTTTGTATCTTCGGGGTGAACATCTGAAGGCGCTTCTCGACACTGAGAGAACGTTTGTATCTTCGGGGTGAAACATCTGAAGGCGCTTCTCGACACTGAGAGAACGTTTGTATCTTCGGGGTGAACATCTGAAGGCGCTTCTCGACACTGAGAGAACGTTTGTATCTTCGGGGTGAACATCTGAAGGCGCTTCTCGACACTGAGAGAACGTTTGTATCTTCGGGGTGAACATCTGAAGGCGCTTCTCGACACTGAGAGAACGTTTGTATCTTCGGGGTGAACATCTGAAGGCGCTTCTCGACACTGAGAAACGTTTGTATCTTCGGGGTGAACATCTGAAGGCGCTTCTCGACACTGAGAGAACGTTTGTATCTTCGGGGTGAACATCTGAAGGCGCTTCTCGACACTGAGAGAACGTTTGTATCTTCGGGGTGAACATCTGAAGGCGCTTCTCGACACTGAGAGAAACGTTTGTATCTTCGGGGTGAACATCTGAAGGCGCTTCTCGACACTGAGAGAACGTTTGTATCTTCGGGGTGAACATCTGAAGGCGCTTCTCGACACTGAGAGAACGTTTGTATCTTCGGGGTGGTCTCTGAAGGCGCTTCTCGACACTGAGAGAACGTTTGTATCTTCGGGGTGAACATCTGAAGGCGCTTCTCGACACTGAGAGAACGTTTGTATCTTCGGGGTGAACATCTGAAGGCGCTTCTCGACACTGAGAGAACGTTTGTATCTTCGGGGTGAACATCTGAAGGCGCTTCTCGACACTGAGAGAACGTTTGTATCTTCGGGGTGAACAACATCTGAAGGCGCTTCTCGACACTGAGAGAACGTTTGTATCTTCGGGGTGAACATCTGAAGGCGCTTCTCGACACTGAGAGAACGTTTGTATCTTCGGGGTGAACATCTGAAGGCGCTTCTCGACACTGAGAGAACGTTTGTATCTTCGGGGTGAACATCTGAAGGCGCTTCTCGACACTGAGAGAACGTTTGTATCTTCGGGGTGAACATCTGAAGGCGCTTCTCGACACTGAGAGAACGTTTGTATCTTCGGGGTGAACATCTGAAGGCGCTTCTCGACACTGAGAGAACGTTTGTATCTTCGGGGTGAACATCTGAAGGCGCTTCTCGACACTGACACTGAGAGAACGTTTGTATCTTCGGGGTGAACATCTGAAGGCGCTTCTCGACACTGAGAGAACGTTTGTATCTTCGGGGTGAACATCTGAAGGCGCTTCTCGACACTGAGAGAACGTTTGTATCTTCGGGGTGAACATCTGAAGGCGCTTCTCGACACTGAGAGAACGTTTGTATCTTCGGGGTGAACATCTGAAGGCGCTTCTCGACACTGAGAGAACGTTTGTATCTTCGGGGTGAACATCTGAAGGCGCTTCTCGACACTGAGAGAACGTTTGTATCTTCGGGGTGAACATCTGAAGGCGCTTCTCGACACTGAGAGAACGTTTGTATCTTCGGGGTGAACATCTGAAGGCGCTTCTCGACACTGAGAGAACGTTTGTATCTTCGGGGTGAACATCTGAAGGCGCTTCTCGACACTGAGAGAACGTTGTATCTTCGGGGTGAACATCTGAAGGCGCTTCTCGACACTGAGAGAACGTTTGTATCTTCGGGGTGAACATCTGAAGGCGCTTCTCGACACTGAGAGAACGTTTGTATCTTCGGGGTGAACATCTGAAGGCGCTTCTCGACACTGAGAGAACGTTTGTATCTTCGGGGTGAACATCTGAAGGCGCTTCTCGACACTGAGAGAACGTTTGTATCTTCGGGGTGAACATCTGAAGGCGCTTCTCGACACTGAGAGAACGTTTGTATCTTCGGGGTGAACATCTGAAGGCGCTTCTCGACACTGAGAGAACGTTTGTATCTTCGGGGTGAACATCTGAAGGCGCTTCTCGACACTGAGAGAACGTTTGTATCTTCGGGGATTCGGTGAAACATCTGAAGGCGCTTCTCGACACTGAGAGAACGTTTGTATCTTCGGGGTGTGAAACATCTGAAGGCGCTTCTCGACACTGAGAGAAACGTTTGTATCTTCGGGGTGAACATCTGAAGGCGCTTCTCGACACTGAGAGAACGTTTGTATCTTCGGGGTGAACATCTGAAGGCGCTTCTCGACACTGAGAGAACGTTTGTATCTTCGGGGTGAACATCTGAAGGCGCTTCTCGACACTGAGAGAACGTTTGTATCTTCGGGGTGAAAATCTGAAGGCGCTTCTCGACACTGAGAGAACGTTTGTATCTTCGGGGTGTGAACATCTGAAGGCGCTTCTCGACACTGAGAGAACGTTTGTATCTTCGGGGTGAACATCTGAAGGCGCTTCTCGACACTGAGAGAACGTTTGTATCTTCGGGGTGAACATCTGAAGGCGCTTCTCGACACTGAGAGAACGTTTGTATCTTCGGGGTGAACATCTGAAGGCGCTTCTCGACACTGAGAGAACGTTTGTATCTTCGGGGTGAACATCTGAAGGCGCTTCTCGACACTGAGAGAACGTTTGTATCTTCGGGGTGAACATCTGAAGGCGCTTCTCGACACTGAGAGAACGTTTGTATCTTCGGGTGAAATCTGAAGGCGCTTCTCGACACTGAGAGAACGTTTGTATCTTCGGGGTGAACATCTGAAGGCGCTTCTCGACACTGAGAGAACGTTTGTATCTTCGGGGTGAAAATCTGAAGGCGCTTCTCGACAGAGAAACGTTTGTATCTTCGGGGTGAACATCTGAAGGCGCTTCTCGACACTGAGAGAACGTTTGTATCTTCGGGGTGAACATCTGAAGGCGCTTCTCGACACTGAGAGAACGTTTGTATCTTCGGGGTGAAAATCTGAAGGCGCTTCTCGACACTGAGAGAACGTTTGTATCTTCGGGGTGAAAATCTGAAGGCGCTTCTCGACACTGAGAGAACGTTTGTATCTTCGGGGTGAAAATCTGAAGGCCCTTCTCGACACTGAGAGAACGTTTGTATCTTCGGGGTGAAAATCTGAAGGCCCTTCTCGACACTGAGAGAACGTTTGTATCTTCGGGGTGAAAATCTGAAGGCCTTCTCGACACTGAGAGAACGTTTGTATCTTCGGGGTGAAAATCTGAAGGCCCTTCTCGACACTGAGAGAACGTTGTTGTATCTTCGGGGTGAAAATCTGAAGGCGCTTCTCGACACTGAGAGAACGTTTGTATCTTCGGGGGTGAAAATCTGAAGGCGCTCTCGACACTGAGAGAACGTTTGTATCTTCGGGGTGAAAATCTGAAGGCGCTTCTCGACACTGAGAGAACGTTTGTATCTTCGGGGTGAAAATCTGAAGGCGCTTCTCGACACTGAGAGAACGTTTGTATCTTCGGGGTGAAAATCTGAAGGCGCTTCTCGACACTGAGAGAACGTTTGTATCTTCGGGGTGAAAATCTGAAGGCGCTTCTCGACACTGAGAGAACGTTTGTATCTTCGGGGTGAAAATCTGAAGGCGCTTCTCGACACTGAGAGAACGTTTGTATCTTCGGGGTGAAAATCTGAAGGCGCTTCTCGACACTGAGAGAACGTTTGTATCTTCGGGGTGAAAATCTGAAGGCGCTTCTCGACACTGAGAGAACGTTTGTATCTTCGGGGTGAAAATCTGAAGGCGCTTCTCGACACTGAGAGAACGTTTGTATCTTCGGGGTGAAAATCTGAAGGCGCTTCTCGACACTGAGAGAACGTTTGTATCTTCGGGGGAAAAATCTGAAGGCGCTTCTCGACACTGAGAGAACGTTTTGTATATCTTCGGGGTGAAAATCTGAAGGCGCTTCTCGACACTGAGAGAACGTTTGTATCTTCGGGGTGAAAATCTGAAGGCGCTTCTCGACACTGAGAGAACGTTTGTATCTTCGGGGTGAAAATCTGAAGGCGCTTCTCGACACTGAGAGAGAACGTTTGTATCTTCGGGGTGAAAATCTGAAGGCGCTTCTCGACACTGAGAGAACGTTTGTATCTTCGGGGTGAAAATCTGAAGGCGCTTCTCGACACTGAGAGAACGTTTGTATCTTCGGGGTGAAAATCTGAAGGCGCTTCTCGACACTGAGAGAACGTTTGTATCTTCGGGGTGAAAATCTGAAGGCGCTTCTCGACACTGAGAGAACGTTTGTATCTTCGGGGTGAAAATCTGAAGGCGCTTCTCGACACTGAGAGAACGTTTGTATCTTCGGGGTGAAAATCTGAAGGCGCTTCTCGACACTGAGAGAAACGTTTGTATCTTCGGGGTGAAAATCTGAAGGCGCTTCTCGACACTGAGAGAACGTTTGTATCTTCGGGGTGAAAATCTGAAGGCGCTTCTCGACACTGAGAGAACGTTTGTATCTTCGGCGTGAAAATCTGAAGGCGCTTCTCGACACTGAGAGAACGTTTGTATCTTCGGGGTGAAACATCTGAAGGCGCTTCTCGACACTGAGAGAACGTTTGTATCTTCGGGGTGAAAATCTGAAGGCGCTTCTCGACACTGAGAGAACGTTTGTATCTTCGGGGTGAACATCTGAAGGCGCTTCTCGACACTGAGAGAACGTTTGTATCTTCGGGTGAAAATCTGAAGGCGCTTCTCGACACTGAGAGAACGTTTGTATCTTCGGGGTGAACATCTGAAGGCGCTTCTCGACACTGAGAGAACGTTTGTATCTTCGGGGTGAACATCTGAAGGCGCTTCTCGACACTGAGAGAACGTTTGTATCTTCGGGGTGAAAATCTGAAGGCGCTTCTCGACACTGAGAGAACGTTTGTATCTTCGGGGTGAAAATCTGAAGGCGCTTCTCGACACTGAGAGAACGTTTGTATCTTCGGGGTGAAAATCTGAAGGCGCTTCTCGACACTGAGAGAACGTTTGTATCTTCGGGGTGAAAATCTGAAGGCGCTTCTCGACACTGAGAGAACGTTTGTATCTTCGGGGTGAAAATCTGAAGGCGTTTCTCGACACTGAGAGAACGTTTGTATTTTTAAAGTGTAGTGGAAAAAGGACATTGAATGAAAACCTTTTTTTTTTTTTTTTTTTTTTTAAACCTCAACACACCTGACAGACATTACTTCTCTGTTTGTATGGAAGGTGAAGTGGATTTGAAAGTAGCAAAAAGCCGAATCGGAATTAAAATTGTTTAAACTTCGTCTTTGTTTACCATCTGTTTCTTTTATTTATAAACATTGAGATACATCGATGTGTGTGTGTGTGTGTGTGTGTGTGTGTGTGTGTGTGTGTGTGTGTGTGTGTGTGTGTGTAACAATTTTTCGTAGTAACACACACATACATGTATACAAACAATTTTGTAGTGAGAGACTACAAGTGCAGATTAACAATTTCCCAATGATCAAATTATTGACTTGCGAATTATTCAGCAAAATGAATAAAAGAGGGTGGGGATGGAATCGGTAGAAAATTGAAGATGAAAATAGAGAAGAATATTATGACTAAAACCTTCCTGACTAGTAGAATATGCAAATCTCTTTGTCCAGACTAAAACCTTCTTGACTAGCAGAATTTAGGAAGCACTTTACCCTGACTAAAACTTTCATGATTAGCAGATATGGGAATCACTCTACCCTGACTAAAACCTTGACTAGCAGAATATGGAAATCACTTTACCCTGACTAAAACCTTCTTGACTAGCAGAATATGGGAATCACTTCACCCTGACTAAAATCTTCTTGACTGGCAGAATATGGGAATCACTTTACCCTGACTGAAGCCTTGACTAGCAGAATATGGGAATCACTTTACCCTGACAAAAGCCTTCTTGACTAGCAGAATATGGGAATCACTTTACCCCTGACTAAAACCTTCTTGACTAGCAGAATATGGGAATCACTTTACCCTGACTAAAACCCTCACTAGCAGAATATGAGAATCACTTTACCCTGACTAAAACCTTCTTGACTAGCAAATATGGGAATCACTTTACCCTGACTGAAGCCTTCTTGACTAGCAGAATATGGGAATCACTTTACCCTGACTAAACCTTCTTGACTAGCAGAGTATGGGAATCACTTTACCCTGACTGAAATCTTCTTGACTAGCAGAATATGGGAATCACTTTACCCTGACTAAAATCTTCTTGACTAGCAGAATATGGGAATCGCTTTACCCTGACTACAACCTTCGTGACTAGCAGAATATGGGAATCGCTTTACCCTGACTAAAATCTTCTTGACTGGCAGAATGTGGGAATCACTTTACCCTGACTGAAGCCTTCTTGACTAGCAGAATATGGGAATCGCTTTACCCTGACTACAACTTTCTTGACTAGCAGAATATGGGAATCACTTTACCCTGACTAAAACCTTCTTGACTGGCAGAATGTGGGAATCACTTTACCCTGACTAAAAAAATCTTCTTGACTGGCAGAATGTCGGAATCACTTTACCCTGACTAAAACCTTCTTGACTGGCAGAATGTGAGAATCACTTTACCCTGACTAAAATCTTCTTGACTGGCAGAATGTGGGAATCACTTTACCCTGACTGAAACCTTCTTGTCTAGCAGAATATGAGAATCACTTTACCCTGACTACAACCTTCTTGACTAGCAGAATATGGGAATCACTTTACCCTGACTAAAACCTTCTTGACTGGCAGAATGTGGGATCACTTTACCCTGAATAAAATCTTCTTGACTGGCAGAATGTGGGAATCACTTTACCCTGACTGAAATCTTCTTGACTAGCAGAATGTGGAAATCACTTTACCCTGACTGAAACCTTCTTGACTAGCAGAATATGGGAATCACTTTACCCTGACTGAAACCTTCTTGACTAGCAGAGTATGGGAATCACTTTACCCTGACTGAAATCTTCTTGACTAGCAGAGTATGGGAATCACTTTACCCTGACTAAAACCTTCTTGACTAGCAGAATGTGGGAATCACTTTACCCTGACTGAAATCTTCTTGACTAGCAGAATATGGGAATCACTTTACCCTGACTAAAACCTTCTTGACTAGCAGAATATGGGAATCACTTTACCCTGACTAAAACCTTCTTGACTAGCAGAATATGGGAATCACTTTACCCTGACTAAAACCTTCTTGACTGGCAGAATGTGGGAATCACTTTACCCTGACTGAAACCCTCACTAGCAGAATATGGGAATCACTTTACCCTGACTAAAACCTTCTTGACTAGCAGAATATGGGAATCACTTTACCCTGACTACAACCTTCGTGACTAGCAGAATATGGGAATCACTTTACCCTGACTAAAACCCTCACTAGCAGAATATGAGAATCACTTTACCCTGACTGAAACCTTCTTGACTAGCAGAATATGAGAATCACTTTACCCTGACTGAAACCTTCTTGACTAGCAGAATATGGGAATCACTTTACCCTGACTAAGACCTTGACTAGCAGAATATGGGAATCACTTCACCCTGACTAAAACCCAGACTTGCAGAATATGGGAATCATTTTACCCTATCTTGGAGACAGAGCCATTCAAAACACCTAGTCCATGGTCTTTCGTTTGCTGGATCGGATTTGTGAAGGAGGCACGGCTGTTTGTGTCTGTGTTTCATTGGGTTCAATAGAGATACACAACAGTCCATTAAATCTGTGGTATTGTCACCATAAAGATTCAAAACCAGAATCCAGTAGCATCCCAAAGCAACCAGGGAAGGGTAGGAATATAAACGAAAAGAAAGCGCAGCAAGGGCATAAGTTGCTGAAAAAAACGAAAATCATGATATAAACAGTATAAAATGTTGTGGAAACTCTATGAGCCTCTGCTTGAGGATCCATTAGGGATGCGTGGAGGGTCACAAGGAGTCACAGTCAGAGTGGTCAACTCCACTCTTTAATCACCCAAGCATTGTCAGTCACCGAAGCGCTGACAGCAGCTAAGAATTTGTGCAGAACAGCCTTTACTTGGATCTCCTATGAGATGCAAACTCCCACTGACTGACCAAAACAATAATACGTTAAACAATTTAGTAGTTGGGAAAACAAGTGCAGGCTTGCAATTCCTGTGTCATGACATTAATGTCTTGCAAATATTAAAAAAAAAGAGGGTGCGGATCGGAACGGGGGAAAAGAAACAAAATGAGAATGGCAAATCAGAAAAACATTTATTGTCATAAAGGCAAAATACTTTACCAGCGGTATAAGGAAACTGTACGTGTGTGTGTGTGTGTGTGTGTGTGTGTGTGTGTGTGTGTGTGTGTGTGTGTGTGTGTGTGTGTGTGTGTGTGTGTGTGTGTGTGTGTGTGTGTGTGTGTGTGTTTAGTCGTCTAACAAATTGGTTTTAAGAATCTCCATTTTGGTGGATTTGAGAAGTCTTCAGCAGCATGGACTGTTTGTTCCTTCATCTGTAACTCCGTCTTCATTCTCTATAAGGTCATTAAATCAGATGGTAATTTATTATTTTTTTTCCTGAAGTGTCAGATAGTAATCAATAGTCTTTTCTCCTGAAGTATCAGATCAGTTAATGTTCTTTTTTACCTCTGAAGTATCAGATAGCAATTAATGGTCTTTTTCCTGAAGTATCAGACAGCAATTAATGTTTTTTTCCTCTGAAGTATTAGATAGCAATTAATTATTCTTTTCATGAAGTATCAGATAGCAATAATTTTTTCCCCCTGAAGTATCAGATAGCAATTAATGGTCTTTTTTTCGTGAGGTATTAGATAGCAATTAATGGTCTTTTTTGTGAGGCATCAGATAGCAATTAGTCGTCTTTTTCCTGTGAAGTATCAGATAGCAATTAATGGCCTTTTTTCTCTGAAGTGTCAGGTAGCAATTAACGGACTTTTTTGTTCTGAAGTATTCGTCTCTCCTTCACAGACTGGATGAAACGTGGTGCACCGTGTGTCATTGGCAGCAACGCCACTGATACCGTGCCTTGTTGTAGCATTGTGCTACATGCGCTGTGTGTTGGTGAGCAACCAGCCACTGATACCGTGCCTTGTTGTAGCATTGTGCTACATGCACTGTGTGTTGGTGAGCAACCAGCCACTGATACCGTGCCTTGTTGTAGCATTGTGCTACATGCGCTGTGTGTTGGTGAGCAACCAGCCACTGATACCGTGCCTTGTTGTAGCATTGTGCTACATTGTGCGCGCTGTGTGTTGGTGAGCAACCAGCCACTGATACCGTGCCTTGTTGTAGCATTGTGCTACATGCGCTGTGTGTTGGTGAGCAACCAGCCACTGATACCGTGCCTTGTTGTAGCATTGTGCTACATGCGCTGTGTGTTGGTGAGCAACCAGCCACTGATACCGTGCCTTGTTGTAGCATTGTGCTACATGCGCTGTGTGTTGGTGAGCAACCAGCCACTGATACCGTGCCTTATTGTGACATTGTGCTACATGCGCTGTGTGTTGGTGAGCAACCAGCCA
>JADBJO010004206.1:0-7500 GCA_016801955.1 Conus betulinus | reverse complement strand
AGAATCCCGGCTGCGAGGTCTTGGGTTTAATTGTCATCAGAGCCATTTATTTATGGGATATTTCTTCCCTGACCGGTTCCTAACAAGATTTTAGTTTGCTATGGACTCAACTTGGAAGACTGGAACCAGACAGACGAGTTTCATCCTCAAAGTACATACTCTCTGAGAGTGTAGCTTAAATTTCCTGACCAACACTGCAAGTGCCGACATCTCTCGGGCCTGGTTGACACCAGGATACAGTTTGAAACTAAGCGTAGGGCACATCCCCGCCACGCAATCTCAGATCGGAATGGAACTCCCTGGTATCATCTCATCGATCATCATTGACAAATGTCTCAGATTTTGTGGCCCTTCATGCTCTGCTCTCATGGTGATCTCAGTTTCGATGTCCTCTCCATGTCTGTGCCCTTGGTGAGGTCATTTGAAGGTCATCGGTGTCGGCTAAGTCATGGGGTCTGTCATTGGACAGACGTGGTGGCGCCCTCCACAGCTAAGACTGTCCCTACACGTTGCACAAAACGCGACCATCCTCTCCTGTCTACGCCTACCCTAGCACATGATAGTTTTAAAAATGGCCTCGCTAAAAGACATATACTTTCTAGCTTGCTTATTTTTCTATCCTAGCCGGTATAAAAGCCAATCGGTGGACGATTCTGTCCCAGCCGGTATAAAAGCCAATCGGTGGACGATTCTGTCCTAAACCGGTATAACAGCCAATCGGTGGACGATTCTCTGTGACGTAAGCTGGCACAACTGGCCAATGGTTAACGTTTAATGACCGACTGCGGTTTTCCTCAGCCAAAATAATTGTTTCTTCTTCTTCTTCTTCTTCTTCTTCTATTGAAGGCCTAACGTCAATTGTCGGTCACTCTAGCACCTAACTGAAAAACAGAGGGTCTGCTAGGAACCTTATCTTGCCGGCGAGGATGGATTTTCCGCTGTCGGTTTTCCGTGCAAGCATGGAAGGGGGGGGGGGGGGAGGGGGAGGGGGGAGACTGGAGGGTCAGTCATTGTCATGACCAGACATGCACTGTCCACATGAGTTGTCGCGGGCAGTGGCTCGCTTTGCTTTTCTAACCAGGCCTTTGGCTCGCTTAACTTTTCTAACCAGGCGTTTGGCTCTCGTTTAACTTTTCTAACCAGGCCTTTGGCTCGCTTAGCTTTTCTAACCAGGCCTTTGGCTCGCTTAGCTTTTCTAACCAGGCCTTTGGCTCGCTTAGCTTTTCTAACCAGGCCTTTGGCTCGCTTAGCTCTTCTAACCAGGCCTTTGGCTCGCTTAGTTTTCTAACCAGGCTTTTGGCTCGCTTAGCTTTTCTAACCAGGCCTTTGGCTCGCTTAGTTTTCTAACCAGGCCTTTGGCTCGCTTAGCTTTTCTAACCAGGCCTTTGGCTCGCTTAGCTTTTCTAACCAGGCCTTTGGCTCGCTTAACTTTTCTAACCAGGCCTTTGGCTCGCTTAACTATTCTAACCAGGCCTTTGGCTCGCTTAACTTTTCTAACCAGGCCTTTGGCTCGCTTAAACTTTTCTAACCAGGGCGTTTGGCTCGTTTAACTTTTCTAACCAGGCCTTTGGCTCGCTTAGCTTTTCTAACCAGGCCTTTGGCTCGTTTAAACTTTTCTAACCCAGGCCTTTGGCTCGCTTAGCTTTTCTAACCAGGCCTTTGGCTCGCTTAGCTCTTCTAACCAGGCCTTTGGCTCGCTTAGCTTTTCTAACCAGGCCTTTGGCTCGCTTAGCTTTTCTAACCAGGCCTTTGCAGTGACCTCCATGTCTTCCAGCGCCTTCTTTCTGGGTCGTTAGCCCAGACACTGTTGCTGATGTAGGTTAGATAGCGCTAGACACTGTTGTTGTTGATGTAGGTTAGATAGCGCTAGACACTGTTGTTGATGTAAGTTAGATAGCGCTAGACACTGTTGGTTGATGTAGGTTACATAGCGCTAGACACTGTTATTGATGTAGGTTAGATAGCACTAGACACTGTTGTTGATGTAGGTTAGATAGCGCTAGACACTGTTGTTGATGTAGGCTAGATAGCGCTAGACCACTGTTGTTGATGTAGGTTAGATAGCGCTAGACACTGTTGTTGATGTAGGTTAGATAACACTAGACACTGTTGTTGATGTAGGTTAGATAACGCTAGACACTGTTGTTTTATGTAGGTTAGATAGCGCTAGACACTGTTGTTGATGTAGGTTAGATAACACTAGACACTGTTGTTGATGTAGGTTAGATAGCGCTAGACACTGTTGTTGATGTAGGTTAGATAGCGCTAGACACTGTTGTTGATGTATGTCAGACAGCGCTAGCAGACAGTGTTGTTGATGTAGGTTAGATAGCAATAGACACTGTTGTGGATGTACATTAGACAGCGCTAGCAGACACTGTTGTTGATATAGGTTAGACAGTGCTAGCAGACAGTGTTGTTGATGTAGGTTAGACAGTGCTAGCAGACACTGTTGTTGATATAGGTTAGACAGTGCTAGCAGACACTGTTGTTGATGTACGCTAGACAGTGCTAGCAGACACTGTTGTTGATGTAGGTTAGACAGTGCTAGCACACAGTGTTGTTGATGTAGGTTAGACAGCGCTAGCAGACAGTTTTGTTGATGTAGGTTAGATAGTGCTAGCAGACAGTGTTGTTGATGTAGGTTAGACAGCGTTAGCAGACACTGTTTTGTGATGTAGGTTAGACAGCGCTAGCAGACAGTGTTGTTGATGTAGGTTAGACAGCGTTAGCAGACAGTGTTGTTGATGTAGGTTAGACAGCGCTAGCAGACAGTGTTGTTGATGTAGGTTAGACAGCGCTAGCAGACAGTGTTTGTTGATGTAGGTTAGATAGCGCTAGCAGACAGTGTTGTTGATGTAGGTTAGATAGCGCTAGCAGACAGTGTTGTTGATGTAGGTTAGATAGCGCTAGCAGACAGTGTTTGTTTGATGTAGGTTAGGACAGCGCTAGCAGGCCTAAGCGTCGTCAGCGTGGCAACCCCTTAACTACAGGGACCATTGCGTCACACGTCCAATCACCATCGCGGCTCTTTTTCGTTGGTTTTTCTTTCTTTCTTTCTTTCTTTTTTTTTTTTTTGTTTAATGATTTTGTGCTTTACCTGATCTTGATTTTGATACTACGCACAAACAGATTTATTTCTCTGTCCGTCATCCAAAAAATGTTAATGATGCATTGTATCTATCGAAATTTCTTTCTCTGTATTCATCCATGGTTGTGTTAATGAAGCATTTTATTTATATCCAGTTTCCCCGCAGCGATGGTTGCTATTCTACAACCACACCACGATGGGCGGCCACACGGTGAACTAGGCTTTGTCCGGGACAAAACTGGGAGCAACCATTTTGCCAGGAGAAGATACTCTCACGAGATTTGCCATGTAAGGAACTATCCGAAAGGCTATTTCAGTGACGTAACATGGTGTACAAGTAACCATTGGTACCAGAGAGCACTGTCTCCACTGCCTTTAGAGCAGTCCTGTACCACCCTTGGAGGCCTGCGCTGTGTTTGACGATGGGTACAGGCACGCGCAGGACACTCCATTAAGATATCAAGGGACATAACTGCTCCTGAACAGAGGTAAATCAGACTACAGGATGCAACTCATAACAGCCTTAAAGTAGCATCCCCATGGGTGTACCAGCCCGTATTTCATGACTGCAGAGCCCACCGGCGAAAAACACCACCCTCCAGCTGTCGAGCACACCCCACAGACCCAACCACCCCTGCCCACGGACAGATGAAGACAGTGCCACTCCAGACACAGCCAAGCTTTCGCCATACGGTCTTATGGCCCTCAAGAGAGAATCCAAAGTTGTAGTCTTTTCTCACTGTCAACAGGACTTTCCCTGTGGTCAGTGGGTCTTTCAGGGTCAGCCTAGTTAAGGCAAAGAAGAAAAAGAAACACCCAAAGGTGGCTGGGGAGGACCCAGAGAAGCAAGGATCTATCCGAAAGGCTATTTTCAAGTGACGTAACATGATTGTACGCCAAGTAACCATTGGTAGCTGGAAAAGTCACGGAGGAGACATTTTTTCATTATTGTAGTCATCTAACTACCCACGTGTAAGATCGGCCTGAGCAATTATTGTCCATAAGGGACTCCGTAGGCGGTATTGCTGGGTATGTTGGGATCAAACAGGCATTACTTATACCACCCAAGTGATTCCACAGAAGCGCGGGGTTCTCCCCTGGTGGGTTGCCTCATGACGACTTGATATGGACTGCTCCCTGTGGATTGGCCGGTCTGTAACAGGACAGGTTGACGATGAAGTCTGTAGTGGAGGGACAAGGTAGACTAGGAACTGGTAGCTGGCAGGACAGGGTAGTACTAGGAACTGGTAGCTGGGAGACATGGTAGACTAGGAAACGGGTTGCCCTGGCAGGACAGGGTAGACTAGGAACGGGGTTGCTGGCAGGACAGTGTAGACTAGGAACGGGTTGCTGGCAGGACAGGGTAGACCTATGGACACGGGTAGCTGGCAGGACAGGGTAGACTAGGAACGGGTAGCTGGGGAGGACAGGGTATACTATGAACGGGTAGCTGGCAGGGACAGTGTAGACTAGGAAACGGGTAGCTGGCAGGACAGGGTAGACTATGAACGGGTTGCTGGGAGGACAGGGTAGAGTAGAACGGGTAGCTTTGGTGACGGAACAGGTAGGGGATGAACGGGTACCTGGGAAGAACAAGGTAAACTATGAACGGTGGCTTGGAGACCAGGGTACACAAACCGGGTAGTTGGGAGGACAGGGTAAACTATTAACAGGTAGTTGGGAGGACGGGTACACTATGAACAGGTAGCTGGGAGGACAGGGTAGACGATGAACGGTAGCTTGGAGGACAGGGTAGACGATGAACGGATAGCTTGGAGGACAGGGCAGACTATGAAACAGGTAGCTGGGAGACATGGGTAGACATATGAAACAGGTAGCTTGGAGGACAGGGTAGACTATGAACAGGTAGCTGAGAGGACAGGGTAGACTATGAACGGGTAGCTGGGAGGACAGGTAGACAAGTGAACGGGTTACTGTGGCAGACAGGGTAGACTATGAACAGGTAGTTTGGAGGACAGGTCAAACTATGAACAGGTAGCTTGGAGGACAGGGTAGACAATGAACTTGGTACTGTGGCAGAGACAGGTAGACAATGAACGGGTAGCTGTGGCAGGACAGGGTAGAACAATGAACGGGTGAGCTGTGGCAGGACAGGGTAGACTATGAACAGGTAGCTTGGAGGACAGGGCAGACTATGAACGGGTAGCTGGCAGGACAGGGTAGACTATGAAACGGGTAGCTGGAGGACAGGGCAGACTATGAACGGGGAGCTGGGAGGACAGGGCAGACTAAGGAACGGGAGCTGGGAGGACAGGGCAGACAATGAACGGGAGCTGGGAGGACAGGGCAGAACTATGAACGGGGAGCTGGAGGACAGGCCAGACTATGAACACGGAGCTGGGAGTGACAGGCATACCATAACCGGGAGCTGGGAGGACAGGGCAGACTATGAACGGGTAGCTGGGAGTACAGGCAGACTATGAACGGGTAGCTGGGAGGACAGGGCAGACTATGAACGGGGAGCTGGGAGGACAGGGCAGACTATGAACGGGAGCCTGGGAGGACAGGGCAGACTATGAACGTGGTAGCTTGGTCAGGACAGGGCAGACTATGAACGGGGAGCTGGGAGTGGTGTGGAGATAATGCCGCCAAACTGGCACAGAAGGTGAGACAGAAAAAAGTTTTACAACATTCAGCGATCGTGTATTCCGACATACAACCAGTAATAGGAAGAAAGAGCTTTACATCAGGGTTTTGAGGAAGGCACTAAACCCCCCTCCCCCCTTCCCACCCCCTCCACCCCCCCCCCCCCCCCCCACACCACACACAACCCGACCTTCCTTACTCCACCTCAGACAAGTGTTTTCGGCCTGACCTCTTCACACTCTCGTCGGGCAGGTTGGCAGCATCCCCACTCGTGACTCCCAGATAGCCCTTCTACTGCCTGACCTTTTACCTGGCGCTTCCAGGATTCAAACCAGCAGCTTCTGGAAGGATGGGTTCTTGAAGGCGTTGCTTTTAGACGGGTGTCTTACCTCTAACGCCATGGGGCACCTGTTCTACGTTGGGAAATACAAGTTTCATGAAGTTCACTTTTTCAGCTGCCTCTGCTATTGCCTTTAAGGTTTTGGTTCTCTTCCTTCAAAAAAGCCCGCGCTGTGTGTCATGAGATCGTAGATCGATGAGTCCACAACCCCTTCGCTACAACCCTCTTTTGGCGAGGGTTTTGACTTGGAAGCCAGATTCCACTCAAACTGCCGGCCATACTGACATGTTTTTCACTCTTGTAGATGTGAGCTGAGCTTGCTCCGTTCGTTATGACTTGTCATACTGCACAGTTAATTCAGTCAGAATCAGTTGGTGGATGAGCCAACCGTTATAATTATATCAGTCCGCTACGAAGACTCAACGAAGACAGTGTGACTAACCCGCAGTGTCTCATACAGTTTCTCCCTGAAGACCTCTAATACGAAGACAGTGTGACCAACCCAGAGTCTCAAACAGTTTCTCCCTGAAGACTAGCCAACGAAGACAGTGCCTTCAACAGTTTCTGTTTTCAAATCCCTTTGTCTTTCCACACTAACAAGACAGGCCTCAGTGTCGCCACTGATCGGAAAGGAAATCTTTTCTCACTGCATAATGCCATATTTCTCCAATGGCACACACACAATAACGTCTGTCTTCTGGCCCCTACCACACAACGTTATTTTGGTGAAATGTGAGCAGCTGGATGAACGTTACATTGAGATAGTGTCATCGGGTGAAGTGTGAGCCAGCTGGAAAAAAAAACGTTTTACATGGAGATATTGTGATCGGGATGAAGTGTGAGTACTGGCAGAAACGTTTCCATTGGACAGTGTCCATCGGGGTGAATGTGAGCAAGCTGGCAGAAACGTTACATGGAGATAGTGTCATCGGGGTGAAGTGTGATGCACACTGGCAGAAACGTTCCATTGAGATAGTGTCATCGGGTGAAAGTGTGCACTTGCAGAAACGTTCACATGGAGATGAGTGTCATCGGGTGAAGTGTGAGCATCTGGCAGAAACTTTACATTGATACAGTGTCATCGGGGTGAAGTGAGCACCTGGTCAGAAACGTTACATTGAGACAGTGTCAATCGGGTGAAGTGTGAGCAACTGGCAGACACTTTACATTGGAGAACAGTGTCAGCGTGGTGAGTTGAGCAACTTGGGCAGAAACGTTACAAAATTCAGATAGTGTCATCGGGGTGAAGTTTGGAGCACTTGGCAGAAACGTTACATTGAGTAGTTGTCTCGGGTAGTGTGAGCACTGGCAGACCTACATTGAGATCGTGTCATCTCCGGCAGGCAAGTTAACCCTGCTCCGAGACTAAAGGACTGGCAAAACGGAGCGTGCGAAGTGATTACCTCACAGACAGAGACCTGTGGTGAAAGGGGTGCGGGGGGGGGGGGGTGGGGGGAAAAAA
>JADBJO010004205.1:205000-208436 GCA_016801955.1 Conus betulinus | reverse complement strand
AAGGGTTCTCTGGGACACATACCCCGATTCCTGACTCTCAGCTCCGGCACAACTGTGTGGCAGCTACATTAGGGCCAGATGCCCGTCTTCCCCAAATGTCCCCTTGTAACTGGTCAAGTGGGTCTAGGTATGTACTGTTCAATAGGAAATGGCCTGTAGTATTTCATTGATCAAAAAAAATTCCGTGTCATTTTTTTCCCAAATGGTCAAAACTATTTATCACGAGACGAAGACAAATTTTTGTATAATCTCTTTAATTAACCGACCCTTACCCTTCTTTCCCTCCCACCTTCGAGAAAAAGTAAGAAATAATGACCATAATGATGATTATGATACTGATGATAATAACAATGAAAATAGTAAGAAGAAGACGAAGAAGAAGAAAAGAAAAAATCATGATGATGATGATGACGATGATGATGATGATGATGATGATGACGATGATGATGATGATGATGGTTATGATGATGATGATAAATAATAATAATAATATAGTGATAATGATAATGAAAATAATAATGATAATGATGATGATAATAACAATAATAACAATAGTAATACTGATAACGATGATAACGATAATAGGTGAAACAAAACTCAATAATAACAATGATAATAATAACAAAAACAACGATAACAGCAACGACAATAATAGTAATGATAAATAATAATATGATAATGATAATAATAATATGGTTACAGTAATGATGATTGCATAAGGGAAACACAGAGCAGGAATATGTCTTCAAAGCCGTGCTGTAGGCTATTTGCCCTGCCATGAGGCTGGACAGGCACCCCGTTCTTCTCTGAGCTACAGGAGGTTTTCTTCTTCCCCACCTCCACCCCAACAGCCCCACCCTCCCTTCTGCACTCCGGCCAGCTGACTTGGAGCAGCGAACTTCCAGAGAGTTTGATTGGTCAGCACGCTAAGATAGTGCGTGAATGCGGGACGTGTAAAGGCTAGTGATGCTGGGGCACTAGACAAACGTTTTCCCACAGCTTGTAGCGGAATCGTCTGTGTTCCCTGAAGACAATGAAGTGAAGTGTGTCTTCCTCTACGTGATTAGAGGAAAAAATTGTGTGTACGTTCTAAGCCCAGAACAGTAGCCTCTTTTAGCGTGTGCTTTGAAGGGGAGGATCATTGCATTGTGGGCTATGTTGTTTTACGTAACAGACTAGAGGTTTGTCCAAAACCCAGGAAATTATTCTGGTGAACCCTAACATAGGACTTTGGTGGTTTTGCCCAAACTTAGCTTTAAAGAAGTTCAAGATTCCTTTAAAGGAGTACAAGGAAATATATGTGGATCGTTGAGTCTTTCACTGTTTTTCAACACGGAAATAAATGTACAGCTTTGAGTTTTTAACTGTTTTTCTTTGCCTAGAAGCTTTATTTACCGCCCGATGAAAAGTGTTTTGATGAACTATGTGTAAGTTCTCTTTCTGAGGCGTGTAGTTCAGAGTTTTCCCGCGTACTGGCTGAGAAGCCCCGACCACATAGTGTGCTGCTTTTCGGTAGCGTTTCCGTTCATACCCTCCTTGGACTTCAGGTATAGCAACATTTTCTGTGGTATTTAGTCTTTTTAGGTCCCCGGGTGGTGACTCTGTTCAGGCCAATCTCCTGCTTATGTATGTGTGAGAGATTTTCTTGAAACAGATGTTGAGTTACATTCTATGTTAATTGTGTGCTGTCAGGTACACAAGACACGATGCATTTCGACCTCTTGGGTCTTCTTCAAGTGAAAACAAAATACGTAACATTTAACATTTAGGACAGTACAAACAAAGAACGAAGAGCGACTTATCTGATGTCCATGGACATCAGATAAGTCGCTCTTCGTTCTTTGTTTGTACTGTCCTAAATGTTAAATGTTACGTATTTTGTTTTCACTTGAAGAAGACCCAAGAGGTCGAAATGCATCGTGTCTTGTGTACTTTGTTCGTCAATGTCCTCGGCGGAAAAACTAACCCACCCTTTCTAAACTTTGCTTCGTTCTCCGCCATCAGTCGCTCCATTTTGAAATCCTGTCACACACACACACACACACACACACACACACACACACACACACACACACACACACACACACACACACACACACACAGAGACAGAGAGAGAGAGAGAGAGAGAGAGAGAGAGAGAGTGAGAGTGTGTGTGTGTGTGTGTGTGTGTGTGGTGTGTGTGTGTGTGTGTGTGTGTGTGTGTGTGTGTCATTAATTTAACGTCTTTCCACTAATCGTGATATTAGACGTGTGTGTGTGTGTGTGTGTGTGTGTGTGTGTGTGTGTGTGTGTGTGTGTGTGTGTGTGTGCTTGCAATGTTCAAGAGTGTGTGCACTATACCTATTTGCCTCTGTAAAAATCATATTGACGAACAACACTTTTGGTTCTTGGAGGTTAAGTGGCCAATTCATTTTCATTCTTCTCATAATTATCATCAAATCATGATGATCAGAACAAAGAACTGTACTCTCAGATTCTCACTCATGCAATGACGAGAAACTTCCCGTCGGACAAAACAAAAAGAGAGTTTCCGTTTTAGTTAAATGAATACATTTTTCTATTACGCACACACAATTCTTTCTGCTATGACCTCACACAAAGATATTACCCTTTCTTTTCAAGTTTGGCATCAAGGGTGCCACACAAAATATCCGTTTTACAAAGTTCCCTGCTCCTCACAGACTTGTAACACTTTCCTTTCTCAGTGTTGGGCCTCAGACAGCTTCAAATTCTGTTCAATCTCCACGGCTTGTATAACTAACTGACTAACGAACTAATTACCCACACGCCTACCTACCTGCCTGCCTACCTGCCTACCCACCTACCTACCTACTTACCTACCTACCTACCTACCTTCCTACTTACATACCTACCTAAGATAGACAAGTAAGTAGATAAACAAATAAATGAATAATAAACTCACAAACTATTCCTTGGCACTCTCAACAAAACAGTAGACTACTTGCCCCTACTTTATTATGGGGATTTTTTAAAGGAAAAAAAAATATATTAATAATTTAAACCTTTTCTTTCTTTTTTTTTGTAGAAAAGTATTTTTATCTAAGGACTATCATTCTCATCATCGTTTCTCTCTTTTTTATTATTTCTTTTCACCGTATTTCACCTCGAGGTTTGCTGAGGTAAAGTCCAGTCATGGTTTTTACTTTAAACTTAGTCTCTCTCTCTCTCTCTCTCTCTCTCTCTCTCTCTCTCTCGGAGGTGAGAGCGCGTGGATGGCTGGTCTGGCTGATCTGCGCCCGGAAAGATCTATCACAGTACGGACAGGGGATGGTGGCAGCAGCTGGAGATCTGTTGACGCTGGTCTTTCTGATCATCCTGCGCTGCTCAGCTGCAGCAGTTCCGTGGCTTTCACAGGTCTCTGCACCTTTGCGGACAGCTGATCGCCACCCATCTCTGTCCTGGACAGTCTGCTCCC
>JADBJO010004205.1:195000-200000 GCA_016801955.1 Conus betulinus | reverse complement strand
CCCCCCCCCCACCCCCGAACTCCAACTCCTCATCCCACCTTTCCCTCCCACTCCCTCTCCTGTGGGAAGGGCCTAGTACCCCCTGTCCTCACCTCCCCGGCTCAGACGCCATTGTTGTTGTGTTATGTTAACTTGAATTATATCAATATTGGAATTCGGAATCCAGTGCCTCACTAAACATTTTCAAATGATGGTTAGTTTTGTGGTAGCCAAGTTGGTTACTCAATATGCTCATTTGGACCTATATTCTGGGAAAGCCCAGGTTTGCAGGTTTCATTTGTTCGCGCTCACTGAGATGCACTTCAAACCGTGACTATGACAGTACCAGTTATAGATAGTAATCATTGCTTTTATTTCAGTTTGACAAACAGCTAAAACTGATGGCGTTCTGAACATGTCCTAGTCCCAATTCTCCTTTTATTTCAGTTTGACAAACAAGCTAAAACTGATGGCGTTCTGAACATGTCCTAGTCCCAATTCTCCTTTTATTTCAGTTTGACAAAACAAGCTAAAACTGATGGCGTTCTGAACATGTCCTAGTCCCAATTCTCCTTTTATATTTCAGTTTGACAAACAAGCTAAAACCGATGGCGTTCTGAACATGTCCTAGTCCCAATTCTCATGCTGATGGACAGAGGGAGTGGAAAGCTAGGTGAGAGTTTCGAAAGATAATTCTTCCATTTTCAGTCCCCCCCCAACCGCTGTCCGAGCCCCTCCTTCCCTCAGCCTTCCTTACCCCCTTCTCCCATCCCTTGTCTACGCGCAGCCGGGTTTATGAACACAATCTTCATGACCAGTGATATCTCAGCTCGAGTTGGTAGATCTCACCCCCACCCTCACCCCTTCGCCTCCCTCAAATTTCCTTTTCCCTGGTACGAATTTTTCATTGATATGAGTATATCTATATATACACCTTCTCTTGTGTGTTTTTTCATACTTTGTCTAGACCCCAGATTTCTGATCCGTACAGAAGCATTGGCTGCACTCTGGCATCAAAAAGTAGACTGGATGTCTCGATTGTATAGTCATGTAGAGGTAGCCCAATAACCACCTTGTTACCCTCTGCAGCCAGGATGATGAGACACACATTTTTGTGGAAAAGTATAGTCCTAAATACTTGTGCGTACTGGAAGGAGACAAAGGTCTGACCAGAGCATTGGGCTAACGCGTAGGTCAGATATCTGCAAAGTCGTAGCCACGAGACCCTCTTCTTCTATTCTTTCATCTTAGTTAATTCATTTATCCATCAGCTTAAATCATGCGCGTAGTGTGGTCTCAAAACTTAGCGGATGTGATGTAGCGTATATGGACTAGTCTGCACGCAGTGACGCCTCCTTGGTGAAACTGAAACTGAAACCGGAAGGAGACAGAGAGGGAGGGCGGAGTACGTTGTCGGATCGCAGTGCGGTTTGAGGAATGATCCAAGAAAGGCCAAAACAGCAATTATCCAGGAAAGGGCAAAAAGCGCATCAACTGGCAGTTCTAAATCTACATTTTGCCTATGACCTTTTGGATGTAAAGTCCTTGATGACTGGCCGCGTGAATACGTCATACTCAATATTTGAAACCTGAAAGAGCATGAAGAAAAAGGACCGTATCTTCTCCATTACGACTCGCCAAAATAGGAAATATCGGTGATCTCTGGTTTTCTTGGACATGTTGGTCTAACATTGGACTAAACCATTCTGGGTAGCCACACCCTGTCAGTTCAGTATGATTTCTCAGTTCAGTATGATTCTCCTCCTGCCCCCCCCCTCCCCCCCCCCCCCCCCCCCCCCCCCCCCCCCCCCCTTTTTTTTTTTTTTTTTTTTTTTAAGTTCCGTTTCTGCTCCGTACATTTCACGCTCCTATCTTTTTTTTGTTTGTTTTATATCACTGTCCCATCTTATGTGCCACCTCAATGGCAGTGCACCCCACGCCGCTCATTCGGACACCCTGTCCACAGCCACAGCCCGGTCAGTCCCGCCGCAGCCCCCGGCACCGGCAATCCACAGGGAGCAGTCAATGTCAAGTCGTCAAGAGGCAACCCACCGGGGGAGACACTGCACTGCTGCCGAGTCACTTCGGTGGTGTTCAGTGGCGCCTGTTCTGATCCAACATACGCAGGACGCCACCCACTAAGCCTCCTACTGAGGACAATAGCAGTCGCGTAGCCGACGTGAGTGAGCTCTTCCACCGGAGGGCGCCACCACGTCTGTCCAACGGCAGCCCCTATGGACTCGTCGATACCGGTGACCCCGACGGAATCAAACCAAAGCCACAGACGTGAAGAGGACATAGAAACTGAGGTCACCATGAGAGCAGGGCATGAAGGGCCACAGAATTTGAGACTATATTTTTATGCTGATTGATGAGAATGAGGATGATGAAGATGGTGCTACGGATTTCCATTCCGGTCTGAGACTGCATGACAGGGCTGTACTCTACGCTTCCTTTCATGATATATCCCGGCGTCAACCAGGTCCGAGAGATACAGACACCTGCACTGTTGGTCAGGAAATTTGAGCAACACTCTCAAAGACGCGTCCATTAAATGGACGACACTCGACTGTGTGGTCCCAGTTTCCCAACTGAGCCCGTAGCAAACTCACCTCAGGGTAGGAGCCGGTNCTTGAAAAATGGCTGAAGAATAATAAAGATATTAAAGACAACTGCGACAAAGACATCATTGCTAACTCTAAAAGGGACACATTTTATAGGCAGTTAGAGATTCCATTGTAATCGATGTTTCCCAATTAACGTACATTGTTTGCCGCAGTTGCGTCCCTTTGTCTAAATGCCAAAGAAATTTCAGCCTGTTTTAGAGCTTTTGAGTTCCTTGATAACACTAAACGTGCACAACTAAATACTTAAAAGCGAGCGGTTGTCCTTAGTATTTTAATGTTATATGATCAAGTCTAAAATCACCGAGAAGCTGACACACATTGACTACAATGGAGTTATTAGTACAAGGGACTAATTCATTCTCACATCTAGGTGATTTTCGTAATGATGTGAAATCAACCTTTATGTCAGTGATTCCAGACATAAATTTTACAAACCAGCCTGCTTGACATATCTGTTTATTTTATGTCAGTAGATGTTATTCCTGAGCATGAATCGCTTTGATTAATCTATAAGCCACATTCTGCAGAGTCCGTAGGTAAGGTTATGGGAATCACGGAAAGCCGCGGAATAGAAACATGTAATAGTCCATGCCTGGAAAATCATAGAATCATAGTCCGTGTCATAGAAAAGTCATGGAAGTGGAACCAAAGCCTTAAAGAAACGCTAATGCTTGGTGTGCGTGTCACTGAAACTGCCGTTGTTTGCGATTGTGATAACAGGAGGAACATAAATCATTCTGTGTGTGAAAACAAATCTCATTTAGGGTCATGGGTATATCTCCAAATAGAATGGAAAAGTCCAGGTAATTTCAGAGAACTGGGCAATAGCAATTGTCGGCTTCTTGTTATGAGAATTTCTCAAACTGGAATGGAAAAATCCGGGTAAAGTTTACAAAGAATGTCTCAAAACGGAATGGTCCAGGTTAAGTCACAGAGAATTTCTCCAAACGGAATGGAAAAGTCAAGGTTAAGTCACAGAACTGAGCATCTGTCGGCTTCTTTTTCATGGGAATTTAAGTCCGACAGTGTTGTTTCTGTTTTTGAAGCAAATTTCGAAAATCAGTAATGTGGTGTGGTGTGTGTGTGTGTGTTGTATGTGTGTGTGTGTGTGTGTGTTGTGTGTGTGTGTGTGTGCGTGTGCGTGCGTGCGTGCGTGGGTGCGGGTGCGTGCGCGCGCGCGCGCGCGCGCGCGCGCGCGCGCACGCGTGTGTGTGTGTGTGTGTGTGTGTGTGTGTGTGTGTGTGTGTGTGAGTAGTATATGCTTATCTACATGTATGAAATTATACATCATAATTAAATTGATTTTGTTCTTCATGTTTATTTATGCCACCAGTGTATAGTTGGTCAGCAGCACGATCTTAATTTCTCAGAATTGAGATAATAAAGTATTCTTGTATCTTGTATTTTAAATGGTCTCCGAAATCTTGCTCTTCAGATGCAATATATCAACGTTGATTCCAAGCTAATTATACTTGAGTCAGCTGATTCAACATCTTGTTTATTTCTCCACACTTATCCAAAGTTTGATGTAAAAACAAAACTAATCAAATGTTAGACACAGCCAGGTCCCTTCGTCTCTCTGGTATGAATGTTGTAACTTTAAAGAAGCATTACACAGCGTGAAGTTTTGCAGTCATTTGTGTTCATTTTGGATCCAGTGGATCGGAGAGAGAGAGGAGAGAGAGACGAGAGAGAGAGAGAGAGAGAGAGAGGAGAGAGAGAGAGAGAGAGAGAGAGAGAGGAGAAACGAAACGAAACGCAAACGAAACGAAATTTTTTTTTTCCAGGATAATAGGATAAGTATATAAATACTTTTTTCCATCCAGTCCTGGAGAGAGGAGGAGAGAGAGAGAGAGAGAGAGAGAGAGAGAGAGAGAGAGAGAGAGAGAGACAGAACGACAGACAGACAGACAGACAGAAGTCAGACAGAGAAAGACACAGACAGGCAGACAGACAGAGAGCTCATGCTGGTGCGGTGCTAGAGTAGTACCCAGTACAGCCCATTCCCTCTCAAGGGGCATGCAGACACCTCGGTGGAAGACACACAGGTAAGAAGAAGAGAAGAAAAAAACATGGGGGGTAAAAAAGGATTCAGATCGAAGTCACCGCCTCATCAGACGTCTGAATGACGCCCGATGACCACTGTTCTTTAATTTGCTGGGCTTTTCTTGGACGACTAGTTAGTGTCATTACACAGGTTGAACGAACCAGACCGCCTGATGACCGACTTTCCCCTCTGTCTTCATCACGTGAAAAGGTACAGACTGATACCCATCTGAAGAGAGAGAGAGAGAGAGAGAGAGAGAGAGAGAGAGAGAGAGAGAGAGAGAGAGAGAGAGAGAGAGAGAGAGAAGAGAGAGAGAGATTTTTCTCGTACATCCACTCTTTTTCCCT
>JADBJO010004205.1:177500-185000 GCA_016801955.1 Conus betulinus | reverse complement strand
CAGAGAACGGAAATGAGTCTGACGCCGCCAAACGCACCCTTCCTCCGTGGCGGCACCATATGGCCGTGGACCTCTTACTTATAAGCGATTCAGTTACGGCGATCTGATGAACATGCGCTAAAATTACCTACTGTGCAGTAGATCATCATTAATGAAAGATTGTGTGAGATACGTCGATACCCTCCCACTTTCCGCCCTCTGTGTCTGTCTCTATCTTTGTCTGTCTGTCTGTCTGTCTCTGTCTGTCTCTCTCTCTCTCTCTCTCTCTCTCTCTCTCTCTCTCTCTCTCTCTCTCTCTCTCTCTCTCTCTCTCTCTCTCTCTCCTTGCTATTCACACAGATTGTGGGTTCAATTTGTGGTAATTTGTTTATGCATATGTTCTTGCTTGTATGTGTGTGTCTGTGAGCGCGCACACGCATGAGTGTGTGTGTGGGGGGGGGGGGGGTGAGAGAGAGAGAGAGTCTGTGTGTGGGTGTGTGGGTGTGGGGTGGGTGTGCACGCGCACTTGCGTGTGTGTGTTTTTGTGCGTGCACACGCGCACGAATGCGTGCATACGTTCATGCGCGTGTAGGAGTGGGGGTGGTGGTTGGCGGCGAGTGACGGTGAGAATGGGAAGGAATGAAGAAGATGGGAGGGGACTTGGGATGAAGATGGGGGGGGCGTGGAGGTAGAAAAATCCATGGGGAGACGTCTTGATTCACTCGGTTAACAGCAAACCTTGTTTGCTTTTAATTAAACGTTTCGTCGGAGATGCGCACACAGGCTCCCCTGCTGTGCCAGTTTAAGCTTGACCGAGACTGGTGACAGCTTTGGCGGCAAACTTCCCCTTAATCAACTCCCACTGGCGTTCACGCATGGGTCGGGTTTAGCGAGACATGTGCACGTGATGTACGTGTCCGTGTGCAGTTTGCGTGAGGTTACTGCGCGTTACCTATTTATTCGAATTGTTGTTATACAAAGACGTGTTGTCATTATTTTGTATGGTAAAATGATCATAGGATTGTCTTGAAGGAAGAGGGAGAGAGGTAGGTGAGAGGGGATGGTAGAGGTGAAGGCTTGTAAGTGAATGACTCTGAGCATAAAAAATCAGCGACATTGCATGGTTGTCGTCCTCTGTGTGGTTTTAACCCGCAGTCACTCTCTACAAAAAATATGAAAGTTGAATTGTTTGTTCAAAGAAGGTTTAGCCGGAAATAACGCTAAAGAACACTGGGCGGCAGGACTTCAGAGAATGATAATAATGATAATAGTAATAATAATAATAATAATAATAATAATAATAATGATAATGAATACTTATATAGCGCCTATTCTCGGCTTGAGACCAAGCTCTAAGCGCTTTACAATCCACACTCGTTTGCACGACGGGCTGCCTACCTGGGTAGTGCCGACTGAAGATCTGCAAGCGTGCGCTTCATTCAGTCGTTTCCCCGTGTCATCCAGTCAAAAATCGTTAAATATCGTTAACGCAATTTCCTTGCTTCCTTCATTCTTTCCACTTCGCACGCAGGGTGCATGCATGCTATATGTAACGTGCCATCCATACCAACGGCCAAATTGGCCTTCTCTTCCGAAAGTTGGTGATGGGATTTTACGTGTGTACAAGATGTTATACGTGCGTTCACACACGGAACCTCGGTTTATAGTCTCACTGGAAGGACTGTATGGAAAATGGAGTCAGAAACGAGGGGAAAATCCCCCTGTACCGAAACGGCTCGGCGGTCTCGGGGAGATTCGAACCCGCAACCCCAGGTCACCAAGATTACGAGTCCGGCGCTCTACCAACTGAGCTATTCCGGCCCCCATGAGAAATCCGCCTCAACCCAGTGTTTCAGCGCCAAAAGAGATGGTGAACCAGACGAAAGCCATTATACACTCCCAGGGGGCCGGATGGCATCGAGATCATTATTCTTAGATGCTCTTCTGCTGTCACCTCTTTATTTATTCATTTATCTATCTATTTACTTATCTATTTGCTTGTTTTATTCATTTATGTTTTAACATATTATACACGAATTGATTACTTAACTGATTAATTAATTTGCGCTGCTGGGACTCGACCTGGCACCTTTGGAAAGGTCGGGCGCCGGGAGGCCAAGACAACTCGTGACGGATGTGTTGAAGACTTCTACCCATTAGGTACTTGTTCCAATGTTGACATTAAGCCTGCATGTCGTCATCCACCACATCCTGATGGAACTCTTTTCAGCTGCCTTTGTCGCGAGAAGTACGTCTTCTTCTTCACAGAACATCGACAGCGCTGTCATGAGATCTTAGCTAGACTGGGCTACAAATGCCATTGGTTTCAGCCTGATTACTAAGATTTCAGCTAGTCAAAGTCCAGTGTAACAACAAAACAAAACCAGAACCGAGAAACTCTCGAAAGCGCTGTCGAGTACGCTTGCATGCTCCCCATACCCCCCCCCCCCCCCTCCTCTTCCTCTCCTCTCCCGTCCGCCCAACCACCCCCATCGCCCTCCACCATCGCCACCCTGTTTATGTTGAAATGTTCCACCGAGCCAACAGTCGCTCCCCACAAGGTCTGTCTGGTCCGCGACTGTTTGGAGAAGAGTGGTAGGAGTGGTGGCGGTGGCGATGGTAGATCTTAGGTAAGACGAACAATCATCACAGGGAAGGGCGGCTACCATGACAGAAGACATCAATGGGAACGAAGAGGGAGCGAGAGCGAGAGAAGAAAAGTTCAACAGTTGACCGTTAATTTGAAAGCCACCATTTTCCCCTTTCCTCCAAGTTCGTCAGCTGCAATAAATCTAAGCGGTCACCAGCGGCTGTCGAAGCGACTCCCACACAAACATCAGTCTAGGGACGATCTGTTACTAAAGAGCCTCGGGTGGAACGTAAATCTCACCATCCTTTGCAGAGACGTAGATCACAATAGAAGGCCACCCCAGTAGTCTGGGCTGTCTGGTCACAGGCTATGAGCCTGTGTCCACCCTTCAGGGGCAAATTACTCACAAACACTAGCCAGTCGTATTGCCTGGTGATGGCAGAGTCAATTACAGGTCGGCGTGCTTTTGATCCATCTGTTGACGTCCTCCCCACCCTGCGACCACAGTGGCCCCACTGTTTCCACAGGATGGCACGGAGCCCATCCCCAGACGTCTTTCTCAGACTCACACGTATATGTGCAACATGACCATGCGTCGTACGGTGCACCCGGCAGATCATGACACGAAGTCAACAGAAGCTGTCGTTGGATGGACGTGGTGGCGCCTTCCGGAAGAGGACGCTCACTCACGTTGGCCCCCGCTGTTGTTAAACAAGCATTGTCGTCAGTCCGTGTGCTTTGAAGGTGGTGCCTTGTGTGTGCTTGATCAGCACAGACACCACTGAACACCACCGCAATTACTTGTCAGCAGCAGTGCAGTGTCTCCTCAGTTGGGGATGCTTTGTGACGACTTGATGTTGAATCCTGCTGTAGATTGGTAGCGCTGGAGTTCGGACAGAACGTGCCTGGAAGTGACTCTGTAGAGAAAGGCGAGCCGGGAAGAGGATGGTGGGAGGAAGGGCGGGGAGGGCGTGAGGGGTAGGGTTGGCAGGGACTGAGGGGTAGTGCCACGGACAGGGAGCTCAAAAGACGAAGTTCCAGAATTTCAGAAATCTGTCTGTATACGAATGTCTCCGCGCGTACTGAATTCTGTTCCCAAAGGACTGGGTTTCGTGACAATCGTGCAGTCATCCGACTGCTGGTGTATCTCTTGCCCGTACTTGTTTGAAGTGTACTCCTAGTGCATCCAACATATCTGATCGTTACCCCCTGTGTGGACTGCACGCAGGCAGTTAGGAGGAATCAACATTCATGGCCTGATAGGACCGGCAGCCCGCGACGCTGACCAGTTCACCACGGCGGCTGGTCATTCTACTTAATTTTCCATGAACGACCTTTTTTGTTCACAGAGACCACACCAGTGCTCTTCGGGATTTGACATAAAAAGCCATGGTGCGATGAAAAGAAGCCACAAGCGCTCTCTCTCTCTCTCTCTCTCTCTCTCTCTCTCTCTCTCTCTCTCTCTCTCTCTCTCTCTCTCTATGTCCGTGTTTTTTTTTATTTTATTTTTTTTTAGTGTGTGTGTGTGTGTGTGTGTGTGTGTGTGTGTGTGTGTGTGCGTGTGCGTGCGTGCGTGCGCCCGCGTGCGTGCGTGTGTGCATAGGTGTGTGCATGTCTGTTTTTGTGCGTGCGCGTGCGCGCTTTCCTCCTCCTCCCCCACACCCCTTCGCTCTCTCTCTCTCTCTCTGTATGTGTGTGTATATATGTTTCTGTGTGTGTTTGTGTGTATGTTTACGTGTATGTATGTGTGTGTTTACGTGCGCGCCCCCCCCCCCTCTCTCTCTCTCTCTCTCTCTCTCTCTGTCTTCCTCTACCTCTCTCTCTTTCCCCATCCATCCAGGATGACTATACCTATTGATGCTGTATCATCCTCGGTGGGTGGGGGTCGTTAAATCTGAAACGTAACAAACCAGTGATTGTCTGGTGATGGCGGACACAGGACAGGCCATTATTGTTGCAGAAGAGCGAGAAAAGGAAGTGACACCCGTTGTGCAGTGAAAGAAAGACAAGCTGGTCTGGCTTGTTACGGCGGTTGGAGAGCTCATCAGGTGAGAGGGAGACGGAAGTTTGAAGAGTGGCTTGACATCTTTGCGTGGAGGCTGAAGTGCGGTACACCAGCTATTATCGATGACCTGTGTCACAAAACCCGTGCGTCCATGCATTACGACGCGTGCCTATCTATGGAATATTTTGGCTTCAAAAGCTTGCTAAAACCGTTTTCTTCTTGAAAACAGTGATAATTTTTGTTTTCTTCATCTGAAAGTAGTTACTTTAGCCGTTGTCATGGCTTTAACAATACGATTTATTCCCCTCCCCCTGCCTTCCGTCTTGACACGGTGGTCAAACGTGGTCACCATGAACACGGGCCATCGTATGTCATGTTAATAGGCAACTATGACTCATGTGAGCAGGTACCTTTGACTCGGAAAAACAGGTAACTATGACTTAGCTGTGATTCCAGAATGCAGGGAACTATACCTTATGAATGTTGGTAGCCAAAGCTCACGGTAGCAGAAGACTGATTGACAAAAGCAGGTACCTGGGACACATCAAAGAGTAATAATGACATATGAAACCAGAGAACAATTATTTATGAAAACAGGCAAATATGACTCAAGAAAGCATGTGCCTATGATTGACGAAAACGTACATCTATGGCGGATGAATGCAGGTACCGTGAAGATTCCACCAGTTCCTTGGCATACAAGTCTCTTTTTGCCGAACTGTGTTCAAAGTTTCTATTCTTCAAAAGAATTTTTACAGACGGTTCCAAATCTGAGGAGGGAGTTGCCTCTGCTGTGTTTTGTTTAGTGGATCCCCCTCAGAGATGTACTGAACACATTCCCACTGACAGCTCCATCTACACTGCTGAGTTGACAGCCTTAGTCCTGGCTCTTGAAATGGTCTGTAAATCTAAACATAAGGATTTCTCATTTTGTCAGACTCCCTTTCTGCTTTGGAGGCCATTGTCGGCCGTAATCTCAAGCACCCTCAACTGTTGAACTGTTTACCTCTCTGAAATCAGACGGATACAACATAATTTTTGCTTGGTATCCCATCCATGCGGTGGTTGATGAACTTGCCAAGAGTGCCACAAAGAAAGAGTTGAGCAGATAGTCTATCCCTCACACTGATTTGAAACCCCAAACCCAGGCTTATGTCAAAGACCTCTGGCAGGAGGAATTGAACTCGTAGACGGATAACAAACTATTTAAAATCCGTCCAAACCCGAAAGAGTTTTTACCATATTCCCAAGGTGGCCGTAAGGTCAAAACAGACTTGTGCCGTTTGCATACAGGCCACTCGTTTTACACCCATTCTTACCTTCGAAAAGGTGAAGAAGCTCCGTGGTGCATTCCATGTCATGTGCCCCCTCACAGTAAAACACATATTCTTTTAGAGTGTTGGGACTTGCACGATGTGAGACGTAAACATTTTACTGCAGACTCCATGAAAACCCCGTCCAGAGATGTCCCATCTGGCGTGATCTTTGAGTTTTTGAAGGGGATTAACATTTGTTTTTATCTGATCTAAGATTTTATGGAAGAAAGATTTTAACGACGTTTCTTGTAGGTTTTTAAAAAGGTGTATTTTAAAGAGATTTGTGAAGTCTTTTTTGTGACTTGTGAGCTGACTTCAACGTGATGTCAGCCCTTTGCGGTCGGCTGGGCTATAAGCAACATTATCTTACCTTACTCATGAAAGCAGGTAACTGTGATTCATGAAAATGTAACAATGACTGATGAAATATGCACTTACCTCTTTTGAAGTAAAGTAAGTAACTATCACTCATAAAAGCAGGTGAACATGACGCATTCAAGCAGGTAGTAATCACTCATGAAAGCATGTACCTATCACGCTTGAAAGCAGGTAACTATCATGCATGAAAACAAACAACTCTCATTCATGAACGCAGGTAACTCTGACTGACGACGAAAACAGGCAGCTATGACTTTGAAAGCAGGTAGTTATGACTCACAAAAACAGGTAATTATGACTTGTGAAAGCAGATTAATGTGACTCATGGGAACAAATTACTGTCATGAAAACAAGTAAGTATGACTCCATGAAAGCAGGTAGCTCTGAGTAATGAAAGCAGGTACCAATGACTCATGAATTGTGACTGATGAAAGCAAGGAACTATGACTGATAAAAGCTGGTAAGTATGACTAATGGAAGCAGGTAGCCAAGAACAACGACAGCAGGTACTTATGACTCATGAACTGACTCGTGAAAGCTGGGGACTATAACTAATGAAAGCTGGTAACTATGACTGATGAAGCTGGTAATTGTGACTGATGAAGGCTGGTAATTATGACTGATGAATGCTGGTAACTATGACTGATGAAAGCTGCTGACTTTGTCTGATGAAACCTGGTAACTATGACTGATGAAAGCAGGTGACTATGACTGATGAAGGCTGGTGACCATGACTGATAAAAGCTGGTAACTATGACTGATGAAAGCAGGTGACTATGACTGATGAAGGCTGGTGACTATGACTGATGAAAGCAGGTGACTCTGACTGATGAAAGCAGGTGACTATGACTGATGAAAGCAGGTGACTATGACTGATGAAAGCAGGTGACTATGACTGATGAAAGCAGGTAACTATGACTATGACTGATGAAAGCAGGTGACTATGACTGATGAAAGCAGGTGACTCTGACTGATGAAAGCAGGTGACTATGACTGATGAAAGCAGGTGACTATGACTGATGAAAGCAGGTAACTATGACTGATGAAAAGAGGAAACGCTGACCCATAAAAATCCGGAACTATACTTCATGAAAACGGGCAACTGTGAATCATGTGTACTGGTATCAGTACTGGCGCCGTTGTTTGTCCAGTTACATCCAGGTTGAAGGTCCACATCCGTCTACGTCTGAACACACACACACACACACACACACACACACACACACACACAC
>JADBJO010004205.1:155000-165000 GCA_016801955.1 Conus betulinus | reverse complement strand
TCTTTTTACTCTATTTTCAGGAGAAGCATTGTGTTTTACTCTCCCCAAAACCCCAAAAAAAAATCCCCTCCCCCCTTTCAGGTAATACCATACAATAGAACATAAGTAACAGGGAGCGCTCTTGTTTTCTTTCAAACTGTTCAGTTCTGGAGCACACGGAGGAGGAATAATATAAATGATAAATAACGAGGACAGTTTCTATAGCACCCATCCTAACAACACAGGCTACAGGGCGCTTTACCAAGTTTTAAAACAATTCAACGTCTGAAAAAATATTAGCAGAAACACACACACACACACACACACACACACACACACACACACACACACACACACACACACACACACACACACACACACAATTCTACGTTTACGAGTCATAAACACACACACACACACACACACACACACACACACACACACACACACACACACACACATAAGCACACCCCACACACACACACCACACACACACACACACACACCACACACACACACACACCACACCACACACGTGCGCGCGTGCGCGCGCGCACACACATACACGCACAGAGCACAGTCGCGCGCGCGCACACACATACACACACACACACGCACGCACGCACGCACACACGCACGCATGCCACGCACACACACACACACACACACACACACACACCACACACACACACACACACACACACACACACACACACACACACACTGGAACATAAAGTTGCATACATGAATACACTACATATGAACGGTGAACAGCTCGTTTGTACACGGGAAAAGTGTGCGAGGGACACGTGTAGTATTTAGAATCTGTGCTGTGACTCATTCCTCCGTTGTGGACAGCCACGATGACACGTTCTGAGCGCTGGACGAAGAGCTGTAAGCTGTAAGCAAGAACATCTAATCAAGAAAAACAAAAAGAAAAGAAAAAAAAAAACGAAAAAAAAAAAAAAAAACCCTGAGGGATGCCATAACATCTTCTGAGGCAAGCATCTCAAGACGAGGAAGTTTACAGGAAAACAACACGAAGAAGGCAGAAGATCGGAGAAGGGTGGAGGGTGAGAAAAAGGGGAGGGTGTGTGGGGTGTGTGGGTGGGGGGGGGGGGGGGGGGGGGGGGGGGGGGAGGGAGGGGCATGGTGTAACGTAACGCTGTTGATGCTGACACCGCCATGTGGCTGGAAGACAGCGCACGCTTGTTGACAGCCAGCTGCACGTGCAGACGGTGACGTCACACAGTCAACGGGATCCGGACGTGCATCCCACCACCCTTGTACTCGATCTCTACCCATCCACCACCACCACCACCCCTCCCCCTCCCCCTCTGTCCTTACCTACCCCACTCCGTCCTATTCTCTTGTTTGTCTGCAGCTGGGAACACAGCGGGCATCAAACAAATCCCTCCCCCCTTCCCCCCCATCATTACCCCCCCCCCCCCATCAACACTTTCCCACACACCACACCCCCTCTCCCTTCACTATGTCACACTTATTACGCTCTCTCTCTCTCTCTCTCTCTCTCTGGCTGGCTATACCAGGTCTTTGAGATGAGATTCCGTTCTCTGGCTGGCTGGCTGGCTACACAAGGTCTTTGAGATGAGATTCCGTTCTCTGGCTGGCTGGCTACACAAGGTCAATTCAATTCAATTTAATTCAATTCAATGCAGTTCAATTTTATTGTCCAACGGAAATTTTTCTTCTGCTCCATGTCATTTTACAAGTACATGAGACATTACAAACAGACATTGTAAATCGTTACATAAAAAAGCCTGTGTTAGTATGTGTGTTTATTTTATATGCATCAACATTCACACACCCCACCCACCCACCCATCCACACATTGCACACACACTCACACGCGCGCACACTCACTCACACACACACACACACACACACGCGCGCGCGCGCGCGCGCGCGCGCGGGCACACACACACACATGAGATAAACATTACATCCATAATACATAAAACATTACATAGATTATAAAACAATACATAAAACCACACACCCAAATCGCCTGCACCAACGCCCAAACATCAAACCACACACACACACACACACACACACACACACACACACACACACACACACACACACACACACACACACACAATCATAGTCACTGTAAAAGATGAGATTCCGTTCTCTGGCTGGCTGGCTACACCAGGTCTGTGAGATGAGGTTCCGTTCCCTGCTGCCCCGCACCATCTCGCTCCAAGCTAAACATGTGGCGCCGGAAGATACGTGTAGAGAGAACCTACTCCACCTCAGGAAAGTTCAACTCTTCGCAAACAATTATTCGTATCGCTGTGTACGCTTTCGGTTACACTCGACCCAGCCTTGTCCTGCGTGTGTGTAAAACGCTTTTTCTGTTGGAGGGGGGGATAAGGATGGGGGTGTGGGGCACGGAGAGGGGAGGGGTATCGCTGTTTCCTCGTTCCACTCCCCACCCCCTCCCCGGTAATGCTGTTTCCTCCTGCTACCCCCCCCCCCCCCCCCCCTCCACACACACACACTGACTGACTGAAACCATTTACGGTCAGATTAATCTATTGTTGTACCGACATTCAAAAACACAATAAATTGATGAACAACCAAAATAATACAAGTAACATCTGAGTGATGTAAAAAAAATCATAAAGGAAACAACAGGAAAACATTTAAATTCATTAGTAAAATACTAAAATCAGAAATTGTAATTAGGGCTACAAACAAATCACCTCTTAACTGTACTGAAAATCAAAGCATCTCTCTCTCTCTCTCTCTCTCTCTCTCTCTCTCTCTCTCTCTCTCTCTCTCTCTCTCTCTCTCTCTCTCTCTTTCTCAGACCTCCACCACCACCACTCCCCAAAAGAAAAAAAAAAGCACTTTCCTTTCCCCCTACTCTCACGTATGTCTGCACGCACGCACACACACACACACACACACACACACACACACACACACACACACACACACACACACACACACACACACACACACACGCACGCACGCACGCACACACACGCACGCACGCACGCACGCACACACACACACACACACACACACACACACACACACACACACTCAACACACACGCACACACACGCACGCGCATACACTAGCACGCACGCACGCATGCAAGCACGCAAGTCATTGACGCACGCACGCACGCATGCAGACCCTAACCTAACCAAACCTAATAACTTTTTACCCTTTCCTTAACCCGAACCCCTACCTAACCTTAACCTAACCCTTACCATGCGCGCCCTGTCAGTGTGTGACACAGGGGAACAGCCGTACGTCGAAGCAGTGGCACGAACCACGAGATTATCTACGTAACAGACGATGTTTCTTGGGGGTCGAAATAGCTCAGTTGGTAGGGCGCCGGACTCGTGATCCTGAGGTAACGGGGTTCGAAATTCGGTGCAGGGGGATTTTTCCCCTAGGAGTTTACATTGGTTCTGACTCCATTCCCCGTACAGTCCTTCGAATGAGACTATAAATCGAGGTTCCGTGTGTGAACGCACGTACATCTTGCACGCACGTAAAATCCCATCACCAACTTTCGGAAGAGAAGGCCAGTTTGGCCGTTGGTATGGATGACACGTCATACATAGCAGGCGCCTTCCCCGAAGTTGGAGCATGTTTGCCTTAATGGCGGGATAAAAAAAAAAAAAAAAAATCGGTCATACACACAAGTGTCAGAATCTTCAACTCGATGAAGGTGGACACTCAAAGAAAGAAGAAGAAGATGTTCGGAAATCTGCAAAGAACCTGAACTGTGTTAGAACTCACGTTCGGCGAGAGTGACCCCGCCGTTTTCATGGGACAGATGCCGCTGGTGGGAGCGAGCGACCAAAACAAATTAGTCCTATCCCTCAGCTTAATAATTCAACTGGAGAGAGAACATGACAAAGAAGGTGTGAAAACGGAGCGCCTTGTTATGCAGACAGTCAGAATCCCGATCGTATAATGGTGTATGCTTCAAATCAAATATTCGATTATCTAGATGTACCCTTAAACTGGGAAAAGGTAAACTCTGAAATGAATAGGCGTACTCCCCAGACTTTTTCTTCTTTTTTTTTTTGTTCCCGGAACAGGTCTATTTGGTGTATAGCACGGCCTGGGGTGACATAAGATGTTATCTAGAGAGAGAGAGAGAGAGAGAGAGAGAGAGAGAGAGGGAGAGAGAGAGAGAGAGAGAGAGGGAGAGAGAGAGAGAGAGAGAGAGAGAGAGAGAGAGAGGAGAGAGAGGGGGGGGGGGGGGGGAGGAGAACCCTGATTACTCTTCCTTCTGTTCAAAATCCACTTCGATTTGTGATGGCTGAGATCCAAAGGGACATCTTTTCTGCCCCCTCCCTCCCTCCCTCCCTCTCTCTCTCTCTCTCTCTCTCTCTCTCTCTCTCTCTCTCTCTCTCTCTCTCTCTCTCTCTCTCTCTCACCCTTGCTAGCTAGCAATCTTTTCCCTGTACAATAGAAAGTATATCAGTGTACAAAAACAAGATAATTACGTTGCAATACAATAATAAGTTTCATTAATCGATCATTGCAAAACAGATAAATGAAAAACATCTTCGACAAGAACAATAAATAGCAGCGAAAAGAAACCCAAAGAAACATATCACCCCAAACAAACAAACAAACCGATAAACAAGATGTATTTACATATAATTATAGAACAGATAAAGGTACATACAGAGAATTACCTATACACAGATATACATACATTCATAAAATTCAAAGACACGTTAAACTGCCTCAAGCACTTGCTTGTAGGAAGTCTTTTAATCACGTACCGACATCTATACGTCAATGTAGGAAATACGAAATCTCTTTAGTCATGTTCCACCATTTTTGTTTTTGTCGTTGTCACCAACTCATATAACGTCTTCTGATTGGTGAAGAGATTAACCGGCATTCTCGCTCTCAGGGATATCCCACGTGCCGTGAGCAATGCACCTCTCACCCCTTGCTATTCTTTATCCCCCCTCCCTCTCTATCTACTTCTTCGCTGACAGCCGAGTCTGCCAGATGGAGACTTTTCAGGGGCGGGTGCCCCAGTTCCTCTCGCTGTGTGTTTGTGTGTCTCAAGTGAAGCGTCCGTTGAAAGGTAAACGTTCCGATTCTACCCCCTCCTCCTCCTCCCCTCTCCCCCTTCTTCCGCTCGGCCCCTTCTCCCCATTCCCCCCTTCTGCCTTTCTCTCTCCCACACCCACCCCCTTATTTCACTCCATTCCACCCCCGCTTCCTCCATCATTTTTTTTTTAAACACGTTTTTATCTTCAAACATCAACAATTTAGTCATATAGTTCGAAAAAAGATGTCAAGCATGTGTGAGAGCGTGTATGGTGTTGGGTGGGGAAGAAGAAGAGAGAGGGGATGGGTGGGTGGGTGGCAGAGGGGAGGGGGGGGGGGGTGGTATCAAGGTGAAGGTAGTGAAAGATAATGATGGTGGGGGAGAAGACAGAAGTGGAGATAGGGGTGGGGGTGGGGGAAACGAGGCATGGGGAGAGCGAAGAAAGTGCGGGGGTGGGTGAAGAGAGGAAGAGAGAGGGAAGAAAAAAAGATCAAAACCACATGGAACCTCTGACGCGTTAAGAAAGGTGAACCCAAACGTTTCGCATTCGCCGTACTCCCAAAATCGCCGATTTTCCCAGATAAGTGTTAGCCGCAATGCTGTCTGTATTACACCACTGGTCATTCAGGTGCTTTATCGCCGTGAATGATCTCCACATTATGTGTCTTCACACACACACACACACACACACACACACACACACACACACACACACACACACCACACACACACACACACACACACACACACACACACACGAATGCGCACGCACACACGCACACAAATACGAACATAAATATGTGGCACACACACACACACACACACACACACACACACACACACACACACACACACACACACACACACACACACACCAGAAACCCTGTCATTCAAGTACAGCGCTGTACTCTCAGACACTCTGGCCGTTACTACAGTTCTTTCCGTTATTGTACTGAATGGCCAAATTCAACAGAAAAAAAGCTTGTTTTCCTTCCCCCTCCCTCTCCCACCCCCTTAACTCCCCCCCTCACATCATCTCATCTTCCGTCCACCTTCACTGGCATTGCCCCCACACTGCTCATTCCAGCTCCCCCTTCACTTCACTGGATATTGCCCCACACTGCTCATTCCAGCTCCCCCTTCACTTCACTGGATATTGCCCCACACTGCTCATTCCACCTCCCCCTTCACTGCCATTGCCCCACACTGCTCATTGCAGCTCCCCGTTCACTTCACTGGCATTGCCCCACACTGCTCATTCCACCTACTCCTTCACTTCACTGACATTGCCCCACACTGCTCATTCCACCACTCCCCCTTCACTTCACTGGCATTGCCCCACACTGCTCTCATTCCACCTCCCCCCCCTTCACACTGGCATTGCCCCACACTGCTCATTGCACCTCCCCCTTCACTGGCATTGCCCCACACTGCTCATTCCACCTCCACCTTCACTTCACTGGCATTGCCCCACACTGCTCATTCCACCTCCCCCCCCTTCACTTCACTGGCATTGCCCCACACTGCTCATCATTGCACCTCCCCTTCACTGGCATTGCCCAACACACTGCTCATTCCACTGGCTCCCCCTTCACTGGCATTGCCCCACACTACTCATTCCACTCCCCCTTCACTGGCATTGCCCACACTGCTCATTCCATCTCCCCCTTCACTGGCATTGCCCCACACTGGCATTCCACCCCACACTGGCATTGCCCCATGCTCATTCCACCTCCCCCTTCACTGGCATTGCCCCACACTGCTCATTCCACCTCCCCCTTCACTTCACTGGCATTGCCCCCCACACTGCTCATTCCACCTCCCCCTTCCTTCACTGGCATTGCCCCCACACTGCTCATTCCACCTCCCCCTTCACTGGCATTGCCCCACACTGCTCATTCCACCTCCCCCTTCACTTCACTGGCATTGCCCCACACTGCTGCTTCATTCCACCTCCCCCTCTTCACTGGCATTGCCCCACACTGCTCATTCCACCTCCCCCTTCACTGGCATTGCCCCACACTGCTCATTCCACCTCCCCCCTTCACTGGCATTGCCCCACACTGCTCACTTCCACCTCCCCCTTCACTTCACTGGCATTGCCCCACACTGCTCATTCCACCTCCCCCTTCACTGGCATTGCCCCACACTGCTCATTGCACCTCCCCCTTCACTGGCATTGCCCCACACTGCTCATTTCATCTCCCCCTTCACTGGCATTGCCCCACACTGCTCATTCCACCTCCCCCTTCACTTCACTGGCATTGCCCCACACTGCTCATTCCACCCCCCTTCACTTCACTGGCATTGCCCCACACTGCTCATTCCATCTCCCCCTTCACTTCTCTGGCATTGCCCCACACTGCTCATTCCACCTCCCCCACTTCACTGGCATTGCCCCACACTGCTCATTCCACCTCCCCCTTCACTTCACTGGCATTGCCCCACACTGCTCATTCCACCTCCCCTTCACTTCACTGGCATTGCCCCACACTGCTCATTCCACCTCCCCCTTCACTTCACTGGCATTGCCCCACACTGCTCATTCCAGCTCCCCTTCACTGGCATTGCCCCACACTGCTCATTCCACCTCCCCCTTCACTTCACTGGCATTGCCCCACATTGCTCATTCCACCTCCCCCTTCACTTCACTGGCATTGCCCCACACTTCTCATCCCATCTCCCCCCTTCACTTCTCTGGCATTGCCCCACACTGCTCATTCCACCTCCCCCCCTTCACTGGCATTGCCCCACACTGCTCATTCCACCTCCACCTTCACTTCACTGGCATTGCCCCCACACTGCTCATTCCACCTCCCCCCTTCACTTCACTGGCATTGCCCCACACTGCTCATTCCACCTCCCCTTTCACTGGCATTGCCCCACACTGCTCATTCCACCCCCCCCCCCCCCCCCCCCCTTCACTGGCATTGCCCCACACTGCTCATTCCTCCTCCCCCTTCACTGGCATTGCCCCACACTGCTCATTCCACCTCCCCCTTCACTGGCATTGCCCCACACTGCTTATTCCACCTCCCCCTTCACTGGCATTGCCCCACACTGCTCATTCCACCTCCTCCTTCACTGGCATTGCCCCACACTGCTCACATCCACCTCCCCCTTCACTTCACTGGCATTGCCCACACACTGCTCATTCCACCTCCCCCTTCACTGGCATTGCCCCACACTGCTCATTCCACCTCCCCCTTCACTGGCATTGCCCCACACTGCTCATTCCACCTCCCCCTTCACTTCACTGGTATTGCCCCACACTGCTCATTCCACCTCCCCCTTCACTAGCATTGCCCCACACTGCTCATTCCAGCTCCCCCTTCACTTCACTGGCATTGCCCCACACTGCTCATTCCACCTCCCCCTTCACTGGCATTGCCTCACACTGCTCATTCCACCTCCTCCCCCTTCACTGGCATTGCCTCACACTGCTCATTCCACCTCCCCTTCACTTCACTGGCATTGCCCCACACTGCTCATTCCACCTCCTCCTTCACTGGCATTGCCCAACACTGCTCATTCCACCTCCCCCTTCACTGGCATTGCCCCACACTGCTCATTCCACCTCCCCCTTCACTGGCATTGCCCCACACTGCTCATTCCACCTCCCCCTTCACTTCACTGGCATTGCCCCACACTGCTCATTCCACCTCCCCCTTCACTGGCATTGTCCCACACTGTTCTCATTCCACCTCCCCCTTCACTTCACTGGCATTGCCCCACACTGCTCATTCCACCTCCCCCTTCACTGGCATTGCCTCACACTGCTCATTGCACCTCCCCCTTCACTGGCATTGCCCCACACTGCTCATTCCCCCTCCTCCTTCACTGGCATTGCCCAACACTGCTCATTCCACCTCCCCCTCACTGGCATTGCCCCACACTGCTCATTCCACCTCCCCCGTCACTGGCATTGCCCCACACTGCTCATTCCACCTCCCCCTTCACTGGCATTGCCCCACACTGCTCATTCCCCTTCCCCTTCACTTCACTGGCATTGCCCCACACTGCTCATTCCACCTCCCCCTTCACTGGCATTGCCCCACACTGCTCATTCCACCTCCCCCTTCACTTCACTGGCATTGCCCCACACTGCTCATTCCACCTCCCCCTTCACTTCACTGGCATTGCCCCACACTGCTCATTCCACCTCCCCCTTCACTGGCATTGCCCCACACTGCTCATTCCACCTCCCCCTTCACTTCACTGCATTGCCCCACACTGCTCATTCCACCTCCCCCCTCACTGGCATTGCCTCACACTGTTCATTGCACCTCCCCCTTCACTGGCATTGCCACACTGCTCATTCCACCTCCCCCTTCACTTCACTGGCATTGCCCCACACTGCTCATTCCACCTCCCCCTTCACTGGCATTGCCCCACACTGCTCATTCCACCTCCCCCTTCACTTCACTGGCATTGCCCCACACTGCTCATTCCACCTCCCCCTTCACTGGCATTGCCCCACACTGCTCATTGCACCTCCCCCTTCACTTCACTGGCATTGCCCCACACTGCTCATTCCACCTCCCCCCTTCACTGGCATTGCCCCACACTGTTCATTCATTCCACCTCCCCCCTTCACTGGCATTGCCCCACACTGCTCATTCCACCTCCCCCTCACTGGCATTGCCCCACACTGCTCATTCCACCTCCTCCTTCTCACTGCATTGCCCCACACACTGTTCATTCCACCTCCCCCTTCACTGGCATTGCCCCACACTGCTCATTCCACCTCCCCCTTCACTTCACTGGCATTGCCCCACACTGCTCATTCCACCTCCCCCTTCACTGGCATTGCCCCACACTGCTCATTCTACCTCCCCTTCACTGCCATTGCCCCACACTGCTCATTCCACCTCCCCCTTCACTTCACTAGCATTGCCACACACTGCTCATTCCACCTCCCCCTTCATTTCTCTGGCATTGCCCCACACT
>JADBJO010004205.1:147500-150000 GCA_016801955.1 Conus betulinus | reverse complement strand
AGAGAAGGAGTGATTACGAAGCATCGTCAGTAATAATTACCATTCATCAAATGAAAACAGCTATGGTCACTGTTTTCATTAACAAAATGGTTTTAATAGAGCTTTAACGCTGTATTCTGCCATAGTACCAGATGAGTCTGGTTCAGTTCTCGGATAAAAAACAGTGGACAGACAGACGATGACTCTAATCTGACCGACCAGCAGACAGACAGCTGCTGAAACAGACAGTGACGGAACAGGTGAAACACGTGTAAAGGCGATAGGTCTGGTGGTGTGGAGGCCGAGAGGAGAAGAAGAGGGTAGGGGAAGATGGAGAAAGGGAGAGGAGGGGCAGAAAGGTGGGGGCGGTTAGATGGATAAAGGGCGGGGGGGGGGGGGGGGGGGCGGTGTGGCTGGAGAGCTGTGAGGGGCTGGGAGGAAAAGAAGAAGGAAGGAGACAGGGGAGGGGTGGTGTGGGGGGGGGGTGGGGTGGCTGCAGCAGGAGGAAGAATGATGCGAAAGGGAGAAGGAGAGGGAGGTGGTACACCCAGACTACACAGTGAGAACTCCAGACAGTACGTTGGTGGGTAGCGGAACTTGTGAGCAGGGAGTGGCGAGTAAACAAACAAGAAAGCAAGCATGCCGAGCCCACGGCCCAGCCTCATCAGTCCATGGCCCAGCCTCACCAGTCCATGGCCCAGCCTGATCAGTCCACGGCCCTGCCTCACCAGTCAGCAGAAGGCAGGGTCATAACGATAGACAGTATCAGAACAGTGCGTGCTTGGAAAAGCATCACCAGTCGACTTACCGGAAGTAATGAAACTGTAACCCAGGAAATCAATAACTCAGCCCGAGGGAAGCGGAAACGAAGAGAGAGATGGCAACGAATCTGTACGAGCCGAGGAGGCAACGTTAGAAGTACATTTATAGTTTCACCAGTCCACTTTTATCTGTCTTTCAGTCCACAACCTCAGCCCACGAATTTCTGCACTCAACGAAGTCGGTGTGAACTGACTATACTTTCGAGTATAGTGCCTCATCAGTCCACGGCCCAAACGAGTTCTACGCCACAGATACTGGAACGCATGAAGAAGAATGGTCGTTTTCACATCAGTATGGCTCTTTTTAACCATGTGGGTTTTTTTGTGTGTGTGTGGCCCAGCCTCATCAGTTAGTGCATTTTCCTCATTTTGATGGCAGAGGTGAGCAGTACACGCAGAGTGGCTGGCATCCCAGCCTGACCTTCCGTCATCAGTCTTCATGATGTTCGTGGAGCTCGTAGTTCTTGATCATAGAATGAATTGATCAGTGTCACTGTGCTGTCGACAGTATAGACGGGTTCGTGGATAGCTGTACTGGCAGACAAACCACAGACAGACAATTAGAAAAAAGAGAGAGAGAGAGAGAGAGAGAGAGAGAGAGAGAGAGAGAGAGAGAGAGAGAGAGAGAGAGAGAGAGAGAGAGAGAGAGAATCTACTTTTATTAATGTAAATCCACACGCCATACCACTGCTTTACCAAGATAAATCTACCTCTATTGTTTGCACACAACCGCCATGTGTTTTTATCTCGCCCCGTCTTACTTAATTTTTCGTTTTTCATTTTTAATTTTTTTTTCCTGTTTTATTTTCATTTTGTTTATAATATTCCATTTTTTAGTGAATGCCAGTTGGTAGTTTCGAAACAAGCAGCACATTACATATTGGAGTGGGTTTAAGTGAATGCCAGTTTTCATCGCAGTGTAGTGTAAAATAGGACAGATAGGTAGCTAGTAGAAAGCTGGATTTAGGGGAGAGAGAGAGACAGACAGAGAGAGAGACAGACAGACAGACAGACAGATATATGACAATGAACAGTGACAAAATAACGTAAACACTGGAACAAGAGAGGAAAGCGGGGAGCAGGAGGCGCATTCATAACAACAACAACGTTTTGAAGGAATAAAAATGGCAGTTTCAGCTTGTGGAAAATAGGGTCCTTTCAATACGGCAGGAAATATTGAGGTCTTTGAGAATTATACCTGGCATGCAAACCAAAAGCAGTGTTCATTTCCAATACAATGGAAGCGCAGGCTGGACATTTTTATTTACCTGTATATTTTTCTTTATTTTTTGTTCGACTCTCTCTAGTTCAGAGTCATGGTATCTATGGTTTATGTTCGTCAGAGGGACAGGCGATGTCTGAACCGCTCTCAGACACATTTATATATGCCTACCAATGACACATCACGGTACTTTTCTCGTTCCAGACAACTTTAAATTTAAAAAAAAAAAAAAAAAAAACTACTGTGGAACCGGAAGTTATCGACCAGCCACCATTGCCCGTACGCAGACTTACTCAGTGGGTCATGAACTCCAGTGTGAAGTCTGGAACCACAAAGCCGACTCGTGTAGGCCTCGGAGAATGAACATTTCTTAAGCAACACTGCAGGTGTCTGTATCTCCTAAGCCTGGATAATGTTGGGACAACATCAGCTGATACCACAAAAATTTCCTCACGTAACCCTTTTAAAAGTACCAAGA
>JADBJO010004205.1:132500-137500 GCA_016801955.1 Conus betulinus | reverse complement strand
CGACACGCAAGCCTCGCTCAAGTGGAACGGTCGTTTGAAGACGCTCGTGCGAGAGAGGTGAGGCGGGGACGGGGCTGGGTGGAGGGAAAAGAAAAGAGGGGGAGGGGGGGGGGGAGAACGGGGGGAGGGTGTGTGTTTTGCTAGCGTCCCGGTTCCATGAGTCTCGCAGAGTCAACAGAAAATGCCGTTACGATCTCGAGGGTTTAAACAATTTTCTGGGCCTTGGTGGTTTATGTCAGGCGTTTAAAGCTTGAAGGTTTTTTAGTAAATACCCTCAAGTGTTCGGGTTTCTTTTGCCACCCAGACCATGAGGGTTTGTTGTAGGAAGATCAAAATGTTGTAGATTGAAACGAAGATTAACACCGTGTGTGTTATGACTGTCTTTGCCGTGTGTTTTACATGGCAGAAGTAAACAGGGGGGGGGGGGGGGGGGGGGGGGGGGGGGGAGCGAAGGGAGGAGGAGGGGAAAGGAGAAGGTAAGAAGGGGGAGGGAGGATAGGGGGACGTGTGAACAATGCCACGTTTCAGGCTGTCGTTTATTTTTCTAAGAATTGGAAAACGACAATAACATTTTGCATTTTGTAATTCCTAACCCGTGATTGTTTGGGGAGGGAGGGGAAAAGGAGGGGGCTGGGGGGAGGGCAAGACGATTGCTCGCATGTTCGCATTCAAGAGATGTCTAAAGATCACGCAGACAATGCAGAAAGTTGCAAGTTTGAAGGTTACCCCCGTTGGATGACCAGGCTAAAGGGATCGACAATTCTCAGAACTGCCGTCTTTGGTGCATGGTTGGTTGGTTGGTTTGTGTCTTGTCCATGCGATGTTCCATATTCTTCACAGACAGTGGAGACAGAACTATGGAACCGGTGATCATGTCTCAAATATGTATGCATGTCATCCACTACTCTCTCAAAGAGAGCAATGAGTATAGAATACAAAGCGCACCTTCACGCAGATTGATGGTCAGCATGGTCTCAGCACCATGTTTAGACTAAAACACAAAAAGTTGTGTGTGTGTGTGTGTGTGTGTGTGTGTGTGTGTGTGTGTGTGTGTGTGTGTGTAGAGTGATTTTTCAGCCAACATCACATTAAAACTCCCGCGCGATCGGCCTTGAATTACGCAGACAAGATCCAGCTTTGCTCAGTTTTGAGATTTCCGAGCATGAAAAAAAAAATCTCTAAATCAGAGCAATTAACCTTAATTAATGAACGGAAACGCAGCGCGTTCATACAGACGATATTACACACTTCATTGACTCCAGATTAGGCTCAGTGGCAACGTGTTGTTGGCCCATCATAATTATTCAGTTCGATTCATGTTGGTCTTTACAGTTCAGCGACAGCACGTTACAATGCCGGTGCTGCGTCATCTCGTCAACGATGACCTTGGGTATCCCACTGAAGAGGACTGTACTAACTGCGGCATGGCTGACAGTGGCTGATCAGCCCGATGCGGGCACGAAAGACTCTCATCCACACGTCGTGCACGAGTTGTTTGCAGGCAGTGAAGACAAGGTGACCCTGGACTTGCAGAACAGGCGTTTCCTCTGGGCTTCTGTTCACCAGAACTGGTCATGAGAGGCAGCTTCTCTGGTGATGCGAGTTCGCCAAGCGGCGGGACGGTCCAGCGCTACGTTTCCCAGGTGTCTGGCCATGGGTGAGGCCATGAGTGTGTCCTTGAGGCCAGGTGTCTGGCCATATGATACAGCTCTTGGGTGAGGCCATAAGTGTGTCCTTAAAGCCAGGTGTCTGGCCCTATGATACAGCTCTGGGTGAGGCCATGAGTGTGTCCTTAAAGCCAGGTGTCTGGCCCTATGATAAAGCTCTTGGGTGAGGCCATGAGTGTGTCCTTGAGGCCAGGTGTCTGGCCCTATGATAAAGCTCTTGGGTGAGGCCATGAGTGTGTCCTTGAGGCCAGGTGTCTGGCCCTATGATAAAGCTCTTGGGTGAGGCCATGAGTGTGTCCTTGAGGCCAGGTGTCTGGCCCTATGATAAAGCTCTTGGGTGAGGCCATGAGTGTGTCCTTGAGGCCAGGTGTCTGGCCATATGATAAAGCTCTTGGGTGAGGCCATGAGTGTGTCCTTGAGGCCAGGTGTCTGGCCATATGATAAAGCTCTTGGGTGAGGCCGTGAGTGTGTCCTTGAGGCCAGGTGTCTGGCCATATGATAAAGCTCTTGGGTGAGACCGTGAGTGTGTCCTTGAGGCCAGGTGTCTGGCCATATGATAAAGCTCTTGGGTGAGGCCGTGAGTGTGTCCTTGAGGCCAGGTGTCTGGCCATATGATAAAGTTCTTGGGTGAGGCCATGAGTGTCTGGCCATATGATAAATCTCTTCGTTGAGGTCATGAGTGTGTCTGGCCATATGATAAAGCTCTTCGTTGAGGCCGTGAGTGTGTCTGGCCATATGATAAAGCTCTTCGTTGAGGTCATGAGTGTGTCTGGCCATATGATAAAGCTCTTCGTTGAGGCCGTGAGTGTGTCTGGCCATATGATAAATCTCTTCGTTGAGGCCATGAGTGTGTCTGGCCATATGATAAAGCTCTTCGTTGAGGCCATGAGTGTGTCTGGCCATATGATAAATCTCTTCGTTGAGGCCATGAGTGTGTCTGGCCATATGATAAAGCTCTTGGGTGAGGCCATGAGTGTTCCTTAAAGCCAGGTGTCTGGCCATATGATAAAGTTCTTGGGTGAGGCCATGAGCGTGTCTGGCCATACGATAAATCTCTTCGTTGAGGTCATGAGTGTGTCTGGCCATATGATAAATCTCTTCGTTGAGGCCATGAGTGTGTCTGGCCATATGATAAAGCTCTTCGTTGAGGCCATGAGTGTGTCTGGCCATATGATAAAAACGCTTCGTTGAGGCCATGAGTGTGTCTGGCCATATGATAAAGCTCTTGGGTGAGGCCGTGAGTGTGTCCTTGAAGCCAGGTGTCTGGCCATATGATAAAGCTCTTGGGTGAGGCCATGAGCGTGTCTGGCCATATGATAAAGCTCTTCGTTGAGGCCATGAGTGTGTCTGGCCATATGATAAAGCTCTTCGTTGAGGCCATGAGTGTGTCTGGCCATATGATAAATCTCTTCGTTGAGGCCATGAGTGTGTCTGGCCATATGATAAAGCTCTTCGTTGAGGCCATTAGTGTGTCTGGCCATATGATGATAAAAACTCTTCGTTGAGGCCATGAGTGTGTCTGGCCATATGATAAAGCTCTTCGTTGAGGCCGTGAGTGTGTCTGGCCATATGATAAAGCTCTTCGTTGAGTCTATGAGAGTGTCTGGCCATATGATAAAGCTCTTGGGTGAGGCCATGAGTGTGTCCTTAAAGCCAGGTGTCTGGCCATATGATAAAACTCTTCGGTGAAGCCATGAGTGTGTCCTTGAAGCGCCTTTTCTAGCCAGCCTGTGAACGCTTGCCTTCCGTCTGTTCACCGTAGAGGTGCATCTCTAGCAAGACGCGCCTCAGACAATGTGTAAATGGATGCTCAGCAGATCAGCTCGAGATACTGAACTTGACATACGCCGTTATGCGCTGTTAAAACTGTTAACGCGTCCAAAAATTGGAGCTAGTCGAGTTTTACAGTATTTGTATTGCAGCCTGTAGGGTTTTAGCAACATGAACCATATTCAAACAAAAGCAGGACTTGAGTTTCTTTTTTCTTGTTTTTTTATCATCATTGTTTGAGGAATGGTAGTGGTAGTGGTGGTAATGGTGTGAATGCATGCAGATATACCAAAGAGTTTGAAGAAAGATGTTAGCACGTGCATCGCGGCCCTGTTGTCATTCAGACCGGTAAGTAAGCAAGGATTAGTACAATACCATCGTGAATGTATACGCGAGTATATATATATATATATATATATATATATAATATATATATATATACACTCCCAGCCTTCCCTTCCTCTTTCCCTCCTCCCCTCTCTTCACTCCTCCCCCCCCCCCCCCTGCCCACCCACACCACACCACACACGCACCTGGCTCTAAGCAGCCTTGCTTACACTTTCATTGCTTGACCCTCCTATCGTGGTTCACCCATTAACCTCCCTTCTTCTCCTCCTCCTACTCCTCCTTGCCCTCCTTCTCCACCTCCTTCCCCCCCCTCTCCTTTAACCCCCCCCTCTTCCCTCGTCCCCACCCCTTCTCCTTCCTAACCTCCTCCCAAAGGACCCGTTCCATCAAGGGCTTATCTCTCTTGAACTCGTTCGGTGACACGCGGCGTGGGAAGAGCGCAAAGGACCTAAGTCACGCCATGCCCCCCGAGCTTTTCCTGCAGGGGAGCCCACGAAAGGTCTCCAGGGCAGAACACACGTGTGTCAAATTTTTCTCGCGCGCTCATTAAAACCCCTAGCGAGCACTTTCCTCCCCCCCCCCCCCCCCCCCCCCATCTCTCTCATCTTCACTTTCCTCCCCGTCCCTCCCTTCTTCCCCTGGCTACCTTCCGTCCTCCCCGTCTCTCTCTCTCTCTCTCTCTCTCTGGCATCGTATCCCCTCAACCCTCACCTCCCCCCCCCCCCCCCCCCGCAGCTGGTGACGGTCCTGCGTGCGTGCCGTGCATTGCTCGTGCTTCTGGCGCGTGTGTCGGAGAGGGACCAGCCCCGGGGCTCAAATTTCAAGGGGGCGGAAGGGGCAAGGAGGGAGGGGGGGGGGGGGGCAGGAGGCCAGGCAAAGGAGTGGGGATAGTAGCGGGGGGAGGGGGGGGGGGGGGCGGCCGACACGCACGGAGAGCTGGCAGGGTCGAGAGGGTGGTGGGTGGGGGTGACGGTAATGGAGTTGGTGGTGGTGGTGGGCAAAAGCACAGATCGAGGAGATAAGATGATGCTTCGGGGAAAGGATCTTTTACGTACAGTTCCTGACTTTTTTCCTCAGCCATTCCAGCTTTATTGTCCTTCAGTCCAAGTATCCATCCGTCCAAACGATCCTTTCCAATTGTCCCTCAGTCCAAGTATCCATCCGTCCAAAGATCCTTTCCAATTGTCCCTCAGTCCAAGTATCCATCCGTCCAAC
>JADBJO010004205.1:107500-117500 GCA_016801955.1 Conus betulinus | reverse complement strand
ATGCATACTACCAGATACCCAGATCAGACCAGTGAACATTGTGTGACCCAGGATGGGACTCTCCTCCTGACTTCAACATCACAGTTCCACTATTTTCCACACCTGTGAGCAATCAATCTATCATGCAGTTACAACCCCAGAGACAGCGGAACATTCCCAGCTAAACCCAAACTAGAAACCTAGCCTGCCAACTCACCAATGAGTGCAAAACCTCACTGACCATTGGAGGGTCTTCACCATACAGCAGCCTCCATCAGTACCTCCAGGACTCCCAAACGAGAAGAAGACCATCATTGTGGGACTGAGAACAGGGCGCTCCAGACTGTCACATTACATCTCCACAATATTCTACACTGGCGAGCCTTCAATTCATCCATGCCGCCCCAGTGACAGCGGAACATTCCCAGCGGCACTAAAAGTGGAAACCTGGCCTGCCACCACACCAATGGGTGCAAAACTTTACTGACCACTAGAGGGCCTTCACCATGCTGCAGCCTTTACCAGTACCTCCAGGATTCCTGCCTAAGTGAACGGAGAAGAAGACCTTCCTGTGGTGCTGTTGATCTCACATGATCATCACCCACCAGTGACTAATTAATGGAGTTTTTTTTTTTTTCTTAGTGTATATCTATACATATAAGCACACACATACATATATACATACATACATATACATATATATACATACATATATACACATACATACATACATACATACATATATATATATATATATATATATATACACACACACATACACACACACACACACACACACACACACACACACACACACACACACACACACACACACACACACACCTACACCTTGACCATGATCATCATCCACCCACCTTGACCACCCATCTTGACCATGACCATCATCCACCATGATCATCATCCACCCATCTTAACCATGATCATCATCCACCCATCTTTGCTACTCCTTTTACAAAAATCACCACTCACACCACACCACTATGGATCATACATATATATACATATGCATATATGTGTATGTGCGTGTGTGAATATGTGACAATTATTACAATCATAACTCATCCATAATACTGTTTGCATGTGGCTCTTGCCCCCCTCCCCCCCCCCCCCCCACACACACACACCCCTCCCCCCCCCCCCTTTTTTTTTTTTCGTGTGTGTGTGTGTGTGTGTGTGTGTGTGTGTGTGTGTGCGCGCGCGCGCGCGCGCGGGCGTGTGTGTGTGTGTGTGTGTGTGTGTGTGTGTGTGTGTGTGTGTGTGTGTGTGTGTGTGTGTGAGTGTGTGTGTGTGTGTGTGTGTGTGTGTGTGTGTGTGTGTGTGTGTGTGTGTGTGTGTGTGTGTGTGTGTGAATGTAACACATGACACCCTGTTTCTCATTGAGCATTGCTATCTCTTCTCAACCAACATCTGCACATTAACACCAACACATTATTGCACCTGTTACAATAAACATCATCCCATAGCATTGTTTACTTTCTCAACAGCACTATTTGTATGAACCCCCCCCCCCCCCCTCCTTCCTAGTGGATGGAGACATATGAGCCCTCCTCCTCTTGTCCCCCCCCCCCACCCACACACACTACACCCTACTCCCCACCCTTACCCTCCCATTTAATTACAGTTAGTCTCATTTTATTCTTCTACTTATTTGTTATATATATTGAATCCTAACTGACAGTATGTGCTTGAGTGGGTGAATGGGGAATAATAAATGCTTCTCAAAATGAACCTTCAGCAAGCTTATAGTCTCCAAAGGGAGACCATCTCCAATGGGGAGAAAGCTCACTAACATATAACTCCTGGTCAGATACCGGTATTTCGAAACCTGATTGTTTTCTCCTCAGTGACCGCGGAAAGTGGTAATTTGACTCCTCTGCCTTTTCGGTTTTAAGAAGAATGCTATACCAGAAAAAGGCTGGTGTGCAATACCATAGTATGTTTGTTGAGTTTTCAAAAAACTAACTAAAGGTGCCATCTAAGAAGCAAAAGAAAATCATGAAAGAGCAAAACAAGCTACATTTTCTTGTGAAAAGTAGAAAATATAAAAGATAACCTCTTAAGACACAAGTGCTGAGGGCCAGTTCTTGGAATGAATCCGCAAGGGACTAAATTACAATGAAGCAATAAATTCCAAGGATAAGTACCAAGCACCATTCCAGCAACTTACAGAGCAGCTAGGTGTTGCAAAGACTGCAAGAAATATTGAATTATAAACAAAGCTTGCTCTTATGTCTCTTCAACTACAGTCGTGGGACCCACTGGCACATTCACGGTGAGGTCCAGTTTCAACTGCCAGTCTAGGGACTTAGTGTACGTCGTGACCTGCACCCTCTGCTCCAAGCTGTATATTGGGGAGACCTACCGCTCATTGGCCGACCGCTTTTCAGAGCACCTGAGGTCGATGAAGCTGGGCCAACAACCCAGTCGGCCAACATTTTGTTGGCCCGTATCACAGCTTCAGTCATGCAAAGATATTAGCAGTGTGGCAGAACCCCCAGAGACCGTGTGTACAGAAAGCACATGGAGAGCCTTGTCATCAGCCGCTTGGGCACCACACAGCCAGCTGGGATGAACATCAGAGTCACTGACGTCTAGCTGAGCCAGGGCCCTTCTGCCTTAATCTCTCTGTCCTGTCCCTCTTTAGCCCCTGTTCCTTGTTCTTTCAGTAGGCTAAATAGTGAATATTTCCATTTATTCCCCTCCTCCTCGCCCCCCCCCCCCTTTTTGTGTGTGTGTGTGTGGGGGGGGGGGGGGGGGGCCAGGTGCCCCAGCCAGGTGTGTGTGTGTGTGTGGTGGCGTGGGATGAGGGTGTCGTGGGGGTGGGTGGTGGGTGGGGGTGTGGGTGTGTGGGGGGGGGGGGCAGGGGTGTGCGCGCATGTGTGTGTTGGTGGTGTTTTTGTGTGAACTGTGGTGTGTGTGTGTGTGTGTGTGTGTGTGTGTGTGTGCTCAATACACCTGAACAGTGGTCAGTGCCCCTCACTACTTTGCTCTAAGTGAACTGCCCCCTCACTACTTTGCTTGCTCTAAGTGAACTGCCCCCTCACTACTTTGCTCTAAGTTACCTGCCCCCTCACTACTTTGCTCTAAGTTAACTGCCCCCACACTACTTTGTTAACTGCCCCCTCACTTTGCTCTGCTCTAAGTTACCTGCCCCCTCACTACTTTCCTCTAAGTTAACTGCCCCCTCACTACTTTGCTCTAAGTTAACTGCTCCCTCACTGCTTAGCTCTAAGTTAACTGCCCCCTCACTACTTTGCTCTAAGTTAACTGCCCCCTCACTACCTTGCTCTAAGTTAACTGCCCCCTCACTACTATGCTCTAAGTTACCTGCCCCCTCACTACTTTGGTCTAAGTTAACTGCCCCCTCACTACTTTGCTCTAAGGTAACTGCCCCTCACTACTTTGTTAACTGCCCCCCTCACTACTTTGCTCTAAGTTAACTGCCCCCTCACTACTTTGCTCTAAGGTAACTGCCCCTCACTACTTGTTAACTGCCCCCTCACTACTTTGCTCTAGGTTAACTGCCCCCTCACTACTTTGTTAACTACCCCCCCTCACTGCTTTGCTCTAAGTTAACTGCCCCCTCACTACTTTTGTTCTAAGTTAACTGCCCCCCTCACTACTTTCTTAAGTTACTGCCCCCTCATTACTTTGCTCTAAGTTAACTGCCCCCTCACTACTTTTTTCTAAGACTGCCCCCTCACTGCTTTGCTCTAAGTTAACTGCCCCCTCACTACTTTGCTGTAAGTTAACTGCCCCCTCACTACTTTGCTCAACGTGAACTGCCCCCTCACTACTTTGCTCTAAGTTAACTGCCCCCTCACTACTTTGTTAACTGCCCCCTCACTGCTTTGCTCTAAGTTAACTGCCCCCTCACTACTTTGCTCAAAGTGAACTGCCCCCTCACTACTTTGTTAACTGCCCCCTCACTACTGCTTTGCTCTAAGTGAACTGCCCCCTCACTACTTTGCTCTAAGTTAACTGCCCCCTCACTACTTTGCTCTAAGTTAACTGCCCCCTCACTACTTTGCTCTAAGTGAACTGCCCCCTCACTACTTTGCTCTAAGTGAACTGCCCCCTCACTACTTTGCTCTAAGTGAACTACCCCTCACTGCTTTGCTCTAAAGCGAACTGCCCCTTCACTACTTTGTTCTAAGTGAACTGCCCCCTCACTACTTTGCTAAGTGAACTGCCCCCTCACTACTTTGTTAAACTGCCCCCCCCTCACTACTTTGCTCTAAGGTAACTGCCCCCTCACTACTTTGTTAACTGCCCCCTCACTACTTTGCTCTAAGTTAACTGTCCCCTCACTACTTTTTGCTCTAAGTTAACTGCCACTCACTACTTTATTAACTGCTCCCTCACTACTTTGTTCTAAGTTAAACTGCCCCCTCACTATATTTGCTCTATGTTAACTGCCCCCTCACTACTTTGCTCTAAGTTAACTGTCCCCTCACTACTTTGCTCTAAGTTAACTGCCCCCCTCACTACTTTGTTAACTGCCCCCTCACTACTTTGCTCTAAGTTAACTGCCCCCTCACTACTTTGCTCTATGTTAACTGCCCCCTCACTACTTTTTGCTCTATGTTAACTGTCCCCTCACTACTTTGCTCTAAGTTTTGCTCTACTGCCCCCTCACTACTTTGCTCTATGTTAACTGCCCCTCACTACTTTGCTCTAAGTTAACTGCCCCCTCACTACTTCGTTCTAGGTGAACTGCCACTGACTACTCTGCTCTAAGGTAAACTGCCCCCTCACTACTTCGTTCTAGGTGAACTGCCCCCTGACTACTCTGCTCTAAGGTAACTGCCCCCTCACTACTTCGTTCTAGGTGAACTGCCACTGACTACTCTGCTCTAAGGTAACTGCCCCCCTCACTACTACTTCGTTCTAGGTGAACTGCCACTGACTACTTTGCTCTAAGGTAACTGTCCCTTCACTACTTTGTTCTAAGTGAGCTGCCCCCTCACTACTTTGTTCTAAGTGAGCTGCCCCCTCACTACTCTTTTGTTATCTGCTCTAAGGTAACTGCCCCTTTCACTACTCTGCTCTAAGGTAACTGCCCCCTCACTACTTTGTTCTAAGTGAGCTGCCCCCTCACTACTTTGTTCTAAGTGAACTGCCCCCCCCTCACTGCTTTGTTCTAAGTGAACTGCTACTCACTACTTTGCTCTAAGTGAACTGCCACTCACTACTTTGCTCTAAGTGAACTGCCACTCACTACTTTGCTCTAGGTTAACTGCCCCCTCACTGCTTTGTTCTAAGTGAGCTGCCCCCTCACTACTCTGCTCTAAGGTACTACTGCCCCTTCACTACTCTGCTAAGTGAAGTAAACTGCCCCCCCACTACTTTGTTCTAAGTGAGCTGCCCCCCCTCACTACTTTGTTCTAAGCGAGCTGCCCCTCACTACTCTGCTCTAAGGTAACTGCCCCTTCACTACTCTGCTCTAAGGTAACTGCCCCCTCACTACTTTGTTCTAAGTGAGCTGCCCCCTCACTACTTTGTCTAAGTGAACTGCCCCCTCACTGCTTTGTTCTAAGTGAACTGCTACTCACTACTTTGCTCTAAATGAACTGCCACTCACTACTTTGCTCTAAGTGAACTGCCACTCACTACTTTGCTCTAGGTTAACTGCCCCCTCACTGCTTTGCTGTCTTTATGGTGCAAAATTAGACTGACCCAAGAAAGCAATACCTCAAATATACCCTACCCCCCCACCCCGCCCCCCCCCCCCCAGCCCATCTCTGCCAAACTTCCCCCCCCCCCCCCCCCCCCTCCTCGTCATTAAGAAAGGAAGTGCGATGTGAAGGCTTTATTGACCTGCCAACGAAACTCCCGCTCCAGGAAGGCTGACACAGCCCATGTATACAGTACATAGTGGACACGCTCAGACTCTCAGCGGACGTGACCTTCAGATGTTGTTGCTAAGACGTCAGCACTCAAGAGTTAGCCTCCAGTGGGCAATGCAAGGGGGCCAAACGTGTCTTCAAAACTCCAAAATGCTAATGTGAACCGCATGTGTGTTCTGCTGCACCACATACACTGAATCAGTGGACGCAGTCTTCGAAATCACTACCTCAACTAACTGAAAATTCTTATTGTCATGGACAAATGATGTGGCAGTAGGACTGACCGTAGCAGGGGAATTGGGGTGGGAGGCGGTGGAGGGGATGTATGGACTGTATTCCCCTGACAAACACTCGGCATCATCTGATAAAAACAAGGTCCATGAGCGTCACTGTGAGATATAACTCTTCGAGTGATCAAATGGCATTTGCTGCCCATGTTCGCTGCCAGGTAAGAACATCTCTTTGCGTTTATTAACCGCCTTGAAAGCTCTCCATCATTGACGGAGCTATTAGTTCGTGTATCTGGTTCGAGGACTTACGACCATCTTGTGAACCATCTATGATCCGTCACGTTGTTGCAAAAGTATCAGCGCAGTAGGCATCTCTTCCAATTTTCCTTTAATATTAGCAGGGAAAGAGGGGTTGTTGGAGACGGCACTTTCAAATGTTCATAAAAGCGGTTGGAAGGAGGAGAAGGCTTTCATCTTCTAACGTTTTCTAAAATCAGAGAGGGACGGAAGGGAGGGGGTGCGACAGCGACAGAACTTCCCATTTTCATTATCAGTGTGTGTCAGAAATAGGGGGATGGGCCCGGGGGGGGGGGGGGGGGGGGGGGGGGGGGGAGGTTGCAAGAACGCTAACAAAAAATCTTGTAAAAAAAAAAAAAATTCTTGTAAAAACAGGGTGGAAGGGATGGGTGGGTGGGGGGGGTGTGTGCTCTAGTTTTCTAAGCAAAGGAAGTCATTAAGTAATATCATCACTCCGGGTGTCTTAAAACGAAGAACTTTTTTTCACTTTTTTTTTCTAAATTTTTCTGTATCTCTTTGGTTTCAAATTAGGAAAAAGGCGTATTCCCCCGTCCCTAATATCTTCGGTGGGGGTGGTGGTGGTGGTGGTGGTGGTGGTGGTGGTGGAGGAGGGCTATTCCTTTTCATCCTCCCTCCCATCTTCCCGCATCCGTCACCCTAGTCCTGATGCTACTTGAGCGGTTTCCTAGAAAGATGTGAAGATCCTCAAATGCCCCTATGTGGGAGAACTCTGGTCCCTTCAACCATGAGACTTAATGGACGTTGTAACTACCCGCATGTGACGTTTTACACGGTCCTCCGACGATGATGATGCGGCCCCCATCAGATAACCTCCAAGGTTATGTTTCTCTGAGGAGAGAGAGAGAGAGAGAGAGAGAGAGAGAGAGAGAGAGAGAGAGAGAGAGAGAGACAGACAGACAGACAGACAGACAGACAGACAGACAGACAGACAGAGAGGGCTGTGTGTGTGTGTGTGTGTGTGTGTGTGTGTGTGTGTGTGTGTGTGTGTGTGTGTGTGTGCGTGCGTGCGTGTGCGCGCGCGCACGCATGCGTGGACAGTGTGTTCGCAGACTGTGACGGCGCAACCAAAGCATGTATAACCTAATTACCTGTACAGGATGTTACATGGACGCACGTTGGGGGGGGGGGGGGGGGGGGGAGGGAAGACGGAAGGGAAGTGATGTCCAGAAAGGGGGAGGGTGTGGGAGGAAGTGTGGCGGTGGAGAAAGATGAGGAGAAGATGAGGTAATGTCGGTTACCCTTGCTCCTAGCGAGTTGTGGGTGGAGGCCGAGGTGGGAGAGGAAGGGGGGGGGGGGGGGGGGGGGGGCATGAAACTCTCCTCATCGCTGGCGCCAGCGGGCTGATCTCTCGTCACGTCCGTCTATCGCTTCTCAGGCTGCTTGCCACGCCGCCTCAGCCTACCTGCGGAGCAACAGCCGCTACAGCATCTGTCCTCCTTACGTGACACAGGCTCCGGCGTCCCCCCCCTTTTCCGCCCCTTCCCCCTAGCCCTCCTCCCTCCCTTCCCTGCATACCGAATCTTTATCCCCTCCCTCTGTCTCCCCTTCCTCACCCCTCACCCCTCCATCTCACAATTTGTGCTCCTTGCCTCCTCTCCTCCCTCTATTCACTCTGTCAAGATGGTGTCCATATCAGATGAAAAAGTCACGACAGATTTATTGGCTGGTGCCTCTTCACTGCAAAGAAATGGCAGTAATCTACAAACAATAGAAACATCTCTCCAGCAAAGTCTAAATGACGTGTCAGACTAGTGTAATTTAGAATGACCACTCAGCCAAAACCAAATCTTTCATTCTGACCACTCGCTAAAAGCAGCAATTGACTCCTCCGTGCCTAACAGTTCAGCAGGTCAGCTGAATGGTGTTTCTATCGGACAGTTAGATGAGCATCGTGTTTTAGGGGTAACGATTGATAAAAGAATTGAAATGGCAATCTCTTCTCAATAATTCATGCAAGGTGATTTCAAAAAACCTTTTCCTGTTTGTCTCAATTAAAGCGATATATCAGCACTAATGCGCTTAAGCTTTCATTCAACGCCGACATAATGTCACGTATCAATTACGCTTCACCAATATGGGATGGGAGAAGTAATGTCCACACAAAAGACTGAATTCTCCACAGACGTGCAGCAAAGCTACTAACAACAGATGAACAACTAAAAGCATTGAACATACTTCCTCTGAGTAAACAGATTGAATTCAACAAGGTATCATTTAGATTGAAGATTTCGACAGATATAGTGCCATGTTATATCAATTGCCTTTTTTTTTTTTATACAAGATTGAACAGTTCTTCATGCTCGAAGAAATGTCTTCTCCCCCAACCCACATATTGATCAATACAAGACTAACCGATATTACTCTGGACTATTTGTCTGGAACTCACTTCCACCGAGTCTACAAATGCGAATGCCTTAAACTATTTCAAACAAATATTTACACAAACATGTTATGTCTTAGTAACTAAATTATTCGATTAAAAGCATTAACGTCCATTTGGTAAGTCTCCTGTAAACCAGACATTGAAGTCACTGTCTGAACACGTAACCTACACCATCAAACCGCTCATCCCCCCGCCCAGCCCCTCTCCCATTCCTCTTCCTCTCTCACCACCTACCATCCTCCCCCTCCCTCTTCTCTCCCTCTCTCTGTTTTGTTCCGTCTGTTTGACCAGCCACTATGTCATTAGTACATGTATGAACAGTCTGCTTGTCACTTAGACTAACATTGCAGGGTGGCTTTGTTGAATTGACAGTATGAACATGTGTTGAAATAATGTATGTATGACAAGAACAGATTGTAAAGCTAGGCCTTGGCCTGAAACCTCCATCCTCGAGTATTAAAGATCTCTCTCTCTCTCTCTCTCTCTCTCTCTCTCTCTCTCTCTCTCTCTCTCTCTCTCTCTCTCTCTCTCTCTCTCTCTCTCTCTCTCTCTCTCTTTTGATTGAATGAAACTTTTCATTGAGATCTGTGTGATGTGTTTTGGGGCTTGCCCATGAGCAATGTATATTGTTGAGGATGCGATAAACGGGAGAGAGGCGGCTGGACTTTTTGTTATGCAGTGCTCCAGGTACGTCGATTCAAGAACTTATTTCATAGCTGGAGACACATTGTGTGTGTGAACTCCTTCCACCATTTGTTTTCAGATTATTTTCTGGTGGTAAGAAAACGTTACATTTATATAGTTTTATCAAGCTAAATGAAGTTGTTTAATCCGGGTAATTTTGCCACTCATTCTCTGTTAGTTCTCAGGGCCGGAATAGCTCAGTTGGTACAGCGCCGGACTCGTGAACCTAGGGTCGCGGGTTCGAATCTCCGCCGGGCAGTTTCGGTATAGGGGGATTTTTTTTCCCTCGGAGTTAACATTGGTTCTGACTCCATTTCCCACATAGTCCTTCGAATGAGACTATAAACCGAGGTTTCCGTGTGTGAAACGCACATATAACATCTTGCACACAAGTAAGAATCCCATTACCAACTTTCGGAAGATATAAGGCCAGTTTGGCCGTTGGTATGGATGACACGTTACACATAGCATGCACCCTGAGTGAGAAATGAAAAGAATGAAAGAAGTAAGGAAAATGAGTGAACGATATTGATTGG
>JADBJO010004205.1:95000-102500 GCA_016801955.1 Conus betulinus | reverse complement strand
TCTTTCGGGACAGTACGTCCGCGGGCCAGGTTCTGGGTATAGTGAGGTAGAAGTTCTATCATGAAGAAGGTCTTGTGCTCAGATCCAGGGTCTGTTGGCGTGCATTTATAGGTGTGCGACCCATTGTTACCTCATTGCATCGTACGCCGTGTCATGTTTTCCAAGGTGCGTTTTGATATTCTGGCGCGCGCTTTTAAAAGACGAAGGCGACTAAAAAGACAACAGTTACAAGCATGCCTGCTCATGCATTAACATGATAGATCAATCATTATGGTTGCTGCGTTTGTAGTTGTGTTTGTATTACAGATGAGGACTTTCATTACTTAAACGTTTCCGTTTAAAAGCTTTTTTTCACATGTGCACAGATCCTGTTTTTACCAGTCACTGGGCCAGTAACCAGCTCGTGCAGGTGAAAGGCGCCTAGTCTCTGTGGCTGGGGTCCCTAAAGGCCCAGTCTTTCCAGTGTGAAGCTTCTATTCCCGCCAAACCGCCCACCAGCCGAGGCTTCCTGTTCCGTTTACAACGTGTGGCGTAACTCCGGCTGTCGGGCCAGCTCCAGGGGAGATAACTGAAGACAATTACAGCATGCCGGCAGAGTGATTTCGGCCCGGCCTTTAGCCCCTCGAGTGTTTTACGTCCAACTCTCGCCTTCCTGCCCACCCCCTCCCCCCCCCCCCCCCCCCCCCCCCCCCCCCCCCCCCCCCCCCCCCCTTCTTCTCTCTCCTCCCATCCCCTCCCCCCCCCCCCTGGACCTGCTCTGACTGCTGAGACAGCCCGATTATCATCATGGAACGTGCTGAGTCGGCCAGGACTCAAAGTGGGCCTGGTCAAATTAGGCGGAAAATCTTATTACGGGCTGGATCGGGGAGACTTGTCCAAGTCGTCGCCTCTTCAAAGCCGGCAACGGCTGGGTGGCTTAACTCGATCCTGACCAAGGACTTGCGCATCTGTCTGAACAGATCCCATCGGATTGGCTTTCCAGGCGTGGCGGCGTGTTGCATCCCCCCCTTCCCTGCACTGCCCGTGACTCCACACAGTGAAATGCAGCCCTGGTCGCCAGCTTTGATAACGCTTAGGGGACTGATACAGGGAAGACCCCACTTCCGAGCGCGGACTGTTTGAAGTGAGACCTCCGTGCAACACACACACACACACACACACACACACACACACACAGAGGGAGAGAGAGAGTGAGACAGACAGACAGACAGACAGAGACAGAGAGAGATCCAGATGTTTTAATCATATATAGACCGCTGCCCCTCATGATAGGGAGTAATTGAACAATCATTTCACACATTTTTTTTTTATATTTTTATATACAGGTTATAAGGTTAAATATAACGTTTTACGAGTTAGCAGCTTAACGCAGCTAAAAACGCTATACAAGAAAATTGATAGATTTTTGATAGTTTCTTTCGTGTTTTACATGCCAAATGTCAACTTAGTCCAAATAGGTTTGGAAATTAAAGTTATTTTGCAGGAATGTATTGTTGTCTTAAGCTACTAAGTACTGGGCAACATAAAGAAAAAAAAAATAACCTCATCCTCTTTGCTGGTTTTACACAGTGGGCACATTCAATCATTGTCATTGTGAGATCGATATTGGTAGAATGCCCAGCGATTTCTGAAACGCCAAGTCTAAACCTTGTCAACATAATGTTCAAACATCTATCTATATTTGGTAACAGATGAGTTTTCACATCAGGAACCGTACAACACATTCTGTACACACTAAATCTGTCACTATTCTTAATATGAAAATCCAGTTCCTGCATGAAAGTTACATGAAATTAATCTTTCCTTGAAATAATGCCAGAAAGCATTTATTCTTCTACACCTTGATTTGTCCAAACATATCCATATCCAAACATAGAGAGAGAGAGAGAGAGAGAGAGAGAGAGAGAGAGAGAGAGAGAGAGAGAGAGATGAGAGAGAGAGAGAGGAGGACGTTAGTATCGTGGAAGCATGAAAACCCATTGGGCTGATCTGTTGAATCTCCCAGAAATGCCTCGGTGGTTACATACATTAACACAGAGATAAAAAGCAAGTACCCAAGGTGTTCCGACTTCAGGGAGTGTCTTGCCGTGGCTAGTGAATCCAACAATCAAGATGTTATCAAGTGTTGGCTATCCCTGTCCATTTCCCCTTTCCTCTAACTAACAAAGAGAGAGAGAGAGAGAGAGAGAGAGAGAGAGAGAGAGAGAGAGAGAGAGAGAATGTTTTATTGACAATAGTTAAACAACCCTTATGCCAAGGGAGTGTATGCACAATTTCCATTGAATGTTCCCAAACTCTGCCAACAATAGAAATGCGAGTCAAAAAGAAGCGTACACACAGAAAACAGTTGAACAATACTAATAACTAGAAAATGAAGAAAAAAGACCATTCATCAAACAATATTATCATCACAATAAACTACTTATTGCATAATCACGATATACAAACACAGCCTACATATTAAGCTTTGTTTTGTTTTTGTTTGTTTTCGTTCGAGAACGAGAGTATTACGTTTTTTTCATTACATATTAATATGATTTCAAAGAGAAAGGATCACAATATTTGTAGTTATTAGATAATCCGTTATAATGAAGAAAGAAAGGAAAGGAAGTTAAAGCCTGGTTTGATCATTTATAGTGTGTACGTTTTTCTATGAGACGGAAATGGCTTTTAGCATCGAAGGTTTTAGCAAAGTCGACAAAAAGAATTTTAGTAAATTAATCATTGTTTATATCTGATAGACAATTATCAATTAGCTGTATGAGAGACACACGGCAAGAGGGATTTTCCCTAAAGCCTGACTGACTTCGTGAATTGAATCATAATGCTTAGAATGAGAATACAAATGTATTTGCACATGTTTTCAAGTGGTTTTGACAAAGGAGAAAGTATTGAAATAGGTCTATAGTGAGAGGGATTGGCGGGGTCGCCATTTTTATATGAAGGTACAACTTTAGCTTGTTTGAATTTAAGAGGAAACTGGATTCTATCTATGCACAAATGTGAATGTAGGTCAACGTATCAGTGATTGCAGTTGAAGAAAAAGAAACACCCGAAGGTGCTGGGGAGGACCCAGAGAAGCACTGTCTTCACCTGCCTTTAGAGCAGTCCTGCACCACTCTTGGAGGCCTGCGCTGTGTTGTCTGATTTTTAGTATCCTTCCATCAATTCCGTCGAAACCTCTTGTTCCTGATTGTTTTTTAAACGCCTCAAGCCATAAAAACACTTCATTTAGTGAAATTGACGGTATAGTGAAAGTTGAGGAGATGTTTTTAGAATGGCAGAATTGTTTTAGTTCATGTACATCATTTTGATTTGTTTTTATCATTTACTATTAATGTCCTCAGCAACATTTTCAAAATGAAAGTTCAAATTTCTCGGTGAAATAATGTCTTTTATTGTATTCTGAGCTTAAGCGTTCGATTTACCATTAGTCAAAAGATTAGTAGCCTTCCAAGTCGATTTTGAATTCTGAGAAGAGAATAACAAAGCTTGATTTTTTTTTTTTTTTTTTTTGCTTTGTGTTTTCGTGGAATTCATTTGTTTCTTTTGTTCTAAACTTTTCTTTGTTCGTTGACTTGAGTAAATGATCTCTTTTATGTATATCATTGTCTATTTCCTTTGTCAACCATGGGGGCTTCATAACATGTTTTACTCGTTTTCTCACAAAGGGAGCATGTTTATCATATACTGAATTGAAAGTGTGTACCCAGTAATTAACTGCTTCATCGGTTTTTCTTATCTGATAAATATAACCTAAGCTTGAGGAAAGTAAAGTCATCAAGGAAGGCGTTTTTGTCAAAATGTATGGAAGATCTGTGAAGGATTTCCTTATGATCACTGCATCCGATTTGAACAGAACATACTTCCACAATGTTAAGCTTTTGAGGTGACATAAACATGATCAATTACAGTTTCCGAATGTTCAGTAATGCTCTGTTGCGTTGTACTAATCGCGAAGATGTTCATAGGATAAGGTAAATCGCTTGGTCTGACACATAGGTAAATATCTCTCTCTCTCTCTCTCTCTCTCTCTCTCTCTCTCTCTCTCGCTCGCTCGCTCTCTCTCTCTCTCTCTCTCGTTTCCGTTTAAATCCCTGTCAATCAGAGGCAGGCAAAATAAACGTTGTCGTTAAGGACCATATGTCAAAAAAGAAATCTTCTCATATCACACACAGCAGCTATACTTTGGTTGCTCCATGATTTATAGTACTGCCTTCTGACTGGTGTACAAGATGTTCGGATCTCTCTCTCTCTCTCTCTCTCTCTCTCTGGTGGTTTGGCAGCTGTGATGGAAACAAGATTACGTGCAACATCACGGAGCAGCAGCGTTCCCTCGCCCTACTGTGCATGCCAGTGGATTGGCTAATTGCCGTGGACAAATGATCAGAAAGGTATAAAACAGGACAGCATCACGAGGCCTATGGATACGTACAAGCGTCAAAACCTGTAACCCACTTTTGTTTTCGAGAAAACGGTAATAGATATCATTGACATCCTGTCACTGTGATTGTATGATAATTAGTTTCGTAATTTCGGTTGTATATGACGGTAAAATATGATGATCATGAAAACAATAATTATGACTCATGAAAGCAAATGTCAGGCATCATGTGCACGTGCATTGCCGTCATTGCGCAGATCGAACTGTGGCCGAGCCGGCTGTAACGTCCATACCTAACTATTTTCACCTCTCAAAGGTTATTAGGGTCATAAGTGCGTTGTTTCTTTTTCTGATTACAATATCCCACCAGCTTCGAGAGTGGAACGGTTTATGTTTTTCATATAGCAATAACTATTTTCACGTACGTAATAGCAATGAATTCGTTCACGTAAAAACGATCATCGTTTTCCTGGTGATCATGAACACTGTTTTCGTAACTGAATCAGTCACGGTGATCTTTTGAGACCAGCGATTTTCCGTAGAGGCCCCGGCTGACAGAGTCACAAGGTAACAGGCTGTAGTCTATGTCCACAGTTTGCTTCCTGGTCTCTTGCGCATCGTCGGAACTGGCCAGCCTCATCCCCGGAAAACTGTTAATTAATTGCCCCCCCCCCCCCCCCCCCCCCACCGCTTCCCACCAGTCCAACCATGTCTGCCGCTGAGTGGCAGGACGTAGTCTGCTCCGCAGGAACTGGTGGGATAGGAGTTGTGAGGGGGAGGGGGGGGGGGGGGGGGGGGGAGGAGAGTGGAGGTAAGAGAAGGACTTGGGGGAGGGGTGGGGGTGGGGGTCGTCTTCAGGAATGCGCCTCTGTGTTGCACGCGTCATCATCAGCGTGCCGAAGTAACAGAGCGCGACATGCGCGTGCGGTGGCTGACTGCGATCTGGCAGAAATGGAGGAGGGAGGTGATGGAAGTGGGTGCCTAAGGTTAGGGGTTAGGGAGTGGAGGTGGTGATGAGGAGAGGGAGGAGAGGGGGGTAGGGAAGGAGGGCGCTCTGTGTGTGTGTGTGTGTGTGTGTGTGTGTGTGTGTGTGTGTGTGTGTGTGTGTGTGTGTGTCTGTGTGATGAGGTTTTAGGGAGGAGGAAGATGGTGTGGTAACAGTTTGTCTTCAGCACGTAAGTCAATAAGCAGTAGTCAGCTGACGCTAACTCGATTCAGACTGCAAGTGTTTTTTTTTTTTTTTTTTTTTTTTTTTTTCCACTTGTTAGGCGATGGTCCCACCCTTGGTGTAGAACACCAAGAACAACTTGTCCTTGAGAGGACCAGGTCAAGAGGACAGGCCTACATGTGAACGGGCTTCTCCATGTGAACGGGCTTCTCCATGTGAACGGGCTTCTCCATGTGAACGGGTTTCTCCATGTAAACGGGCTTCTCCATGTGAACGGGTCTCTCCATGTGAACGGGTCTCTCCATGTGAACGGGTTTCTCCATGTGAACAGGCTCTCCATGTGAACGGGTCTCTCCATGTGAACGGATCTCTCCATGTGAACGGGTTTCTTCATGTGAACGGGCTTCTCCTTAAGAATCGGTTTCCATGTGAACGGGCTTCTCCATGTGAACGGGCTTCTCCATGTGAACGGGTTTCTCCATGTGAACGGGCTTCTCCATGTGAACGGGCTTCTCCATGTGAACGGGCTTCTCCATGTGAATGGGATTCTCCATGTGAACGGGTTTCTCCATAAGAACGGGGCTTCTTCTCCATGTGAACGGGTTTCTCCATGTGAATGGGTTTCTCCATGGGAATGGGTTTCTCCATGTAAATGGGCTTGTATATCAGAAAGGTGTTCTGCGTGAGAAAGGTTTCCTCTATGATTAAGGGTCTGTGGATGACAAGTGATTTTTGTATTACAAAGGGCTTGTGAATGAGAAAGATATTCCGCGTGTGACAGGTCTTCTGCGGGAGCAAGAGCTTGTGCAGAAGAACTGTCTTCTATTTGAGAAAGCCGCGCTCTGCGTCAAGTCTTCTGTATTAGAAAACGCTTACGCACGAGAAAGGGTTTCTGTATGAGAAACATCTCTTGCATGAGAAAGCGTTTCTGTACGAGAAACATCTCTTGCATGAGAAAGGGTTTCTGTATAAGAAACGTCTCCTGCATGAGAAAGGGTTTCTGTATAAGAAACGTCTCCTGCATGAGAAAGGGGTTTCTGTATAAGAAACGCCTCCTGCACGAGAAAGGGTTTCTGTATGAGAAACATCTCCTGTATGAGAAGGAGTTTCTGTGTGAGAAACGTCTCTCCTGTATGAGAAACGTTTCCTGTATGAGAAACGTCTACTGCATAAGAAAGGTTTTCTGTATGAGAAACGTCTCCTGTATGAGAAAGGGTTTCTGTACGAGAAACATCTCTTGCATGAGAAAGGGTTTCTGTGTGAGAAGGGTTTCTGTGTGAGAACTTTAGAAAGGCACATGGCAGAAGAAAGACAGGAGGACACAACGGATCCCGGATCCGCCTTTTATCCGAATTTGCTGAACGGATCCGCACCAAAATTTAACGGGATGGTGTTTAGACCACGCTTCGCACTTTGACTAAACTTCGTTAAAATCGGTTCTGTAGTTCTTTTTTCACTAAACTTCGTTAGAATCGGTTCTTTAGCTATTGCGTAGTCTTGCTAACAGACAGACAAATAAACCAATAAACAAGCATGAATGAAACCATTACCTGCTTGGCGGAGGTAGCAAAAAAGAGGCCGGGTGTGGCTAGTGCCATGGTAGTCCTCCATGAGTGCTCCTGTTTTGACTGGCTCTCTGTCACCCTCAAAGATGAGAGAGAGAGAGAGAGAGAGAGAGAGAGAGAGAGAGAGAGAGAGAGAGAGAGAATGTGTATGTGTGAGTGTGTGTGTGTGTGTGTGTGTGTGTGTGTGTGTGTGTGTGTGTGAGAGAGAGAGAGAGAGAGAGAGAGAGAGAGAGAGAGAGAGAGAGACAGACAGACAGACAGACAGACAGACAGACAGACAGTTATCATCAACAGCTTGAAAAGCCTCGGAGACTGATATGATCCAGAACGTTTTGCACTGCGATTCAAATGTACCTCCAGCAGATCATCCGAAGATTTGATGA
>JADBJO010004205.1:72500-75000 GCA_016801955.1 Conus betulinus | reverse complement strand
AGTATTTTATTTCTATTCACTTAGTCTTTTAATTGATTTAGGAGTCAACAGGTACAGTAGGAGTCAACAGGTACAGTTTTTTTATATATCTTTTAACTTACTGAGCAGATATCCTTTCAAGCGCTCTTTGAAAATATTAAAACTTGAGATTTCTTTCAGAAATGGAGGCAAATTGTTCCAGTACGTACCACCACTGTATACTAGGCTTGATTTGTAAAGGTCAAGTCTGGGCAGAGGCACTATTAACTTGTTGACGTGCCTATTGTCATTCTTCCGGAAACTGTTTACAATGGAGGGAGGTGCATTTCCATTTAACACTTTATGCATAAATATATATATATATATATATATATATATATATATATATATATATATATAGAGAGAGAGAGAGAGAGAGAGAGAGAGAGAGAGAGAGAGAGAGAGAGAGAGAGCATTACATAGCTCTTGAGAGAGATATACAAAGGCTGCCTTAAGGGCGGGAAAAAAAATCGTTTATGCACACAAAACTCCACTCCCTTTGTAGGGTAGATGGGATTATACTTGCCTGTCCATATAGGGACTGTCCGCAGGAGTATCAGCCTGCGAACGCAGAAGAAGAAGAAGAAGAAAAAAAAGAACTGATAATCCTATTATGGAAGCTGAACTTAAAGAAGCGATTGCTCTCATCTCAAGGGCGTGTGGATGAGATGATATTCCTGGAGAGGCAGCGAAGCAGATGCAATGCATTATTCCTTTGTTTGCACTGTGTACAGAGAAGGTGGTTGATGCGGGGGTGTTTCCCCGTCTATGGTGCGGATCAGTCATTGTGCCTAGGCATTCATAAAAAAAAAAATGGGGGACAAAGATATACGTGGAAATTACAGAATGCTGTCCTTCAACAGTGTTGAGAGAAAGAAGAGGTTTTTTACATGGCCTTAGAGAGAGAGAGAGAGAGAGAGAGAGAGAGAGAGAGAGAGAGAGAGGTTTTCATGTGGCCTTAGAGAGAGAGAGAGGGGGGGGGGTACAAAGCCTTTTCAAGAGAGAGAGAGAGAGGGGGGGGGTTACATAGCCTTTCAAGAGAGAGAGAGAAAGGGGGGGGGGGGGGTATTTCTCAGGAGAGAGAGATAACCTTTTCAAGAGGGGGGGGGGGGGGGGGGGTACATAGCCTTTTCAAGAGAAAGGGGGTGGGGGATTACATAGCCTTTTCAAGAGGGGGGGGTTACATATACCTTCTCAGGAGAGAGAGAGAGAGAGAGAGGGGTGGTTACATAGCCTTTTCAAGAGAGAGAGAGGGGGGTGGGGACTACATGACCTTTTCAAGAGAGAGAGGTGAGAAAGAGGCTTCTTGCATGGCCTTTGAGAGAGAGAGAGAGAGAGAGAGAGAGAGAGAGAGAGAGAAGTCTTAAAATCCCTCGTCACTCAAGCGCCTGCCAGCTACGACTGAAGGTTAGAGGCATGACATCAGCAGCTACGCTGTGACACCCTGTGACAGTTGTGGCCAACTTTTCGCACCCTGTTGCGAGGCAGAGAGAGGAGGGGAGCAGGAGGAGGGAGACGAAGATAGGGAGGTGAGAAAGGGGGGTGAGGGGGGGGGGGAGGTGGGGGTGTAGGAGAGAGAGAGAAGACGGGTAGGGGTGGGGGAGAGCGTAGTCGTCGGACGGTGGCGGGGGTGGGGGGGGGGGGGGGGGGGGATGGGGGTATCACGCCGGGCGCTTTTTGATGGCTTCACGCCTGGAGAGCTCGGGCACCGACGCCTCGGACTCGGTGGTCGCCCACCTACCGCCGATAATCAAGTCACCTGTCCGTGGGAGGTGGGACACGGTCCACTACCACCGGGCGCTTGGCGGGGGGACGGCCTGGGGCTCTTGCCTGCGGCATCCTTGATCTGTCTCAGAGAAAGGAGCTGGAGGCTGGACGATGATGATACCATAGGATGGGACCCGTAAGGTGGGAGGTGGGGGGTAGGGGTTGTGGGGGTGAGTGAAAGAGGGGTCGGGTTGAGTGAGAAAGGGTGGGAAAAAAACGGGTGGAGGGGGCGATGATGGTGGGATAACTTCATCGCTGGAACGGGGTACTGTGGGTCTTCATCAATGTAATGGGGTACTGTGGGTCTTCATCAATGTAATGGGGTACTGTGGGTCTTCATCAATGTAATGGGGTACTGTGGGTCTTCATCAATGCATGGGGGCACTGTGGGTCTCATCAATGTAATGGGGTAGGATGGGATCCGTTCATCAATGTAATGGGTACTGTGGGTCTGAGTGATCATGTAATGGGGTGACTGTGGGTCTTCATCAATGTAATGGGGCACTGTGGTCTTCATCAATGTGATGGGGTACTGTGGGTCTTCATCAATGCATGGGGGTACTGTGGGTCTTCATCAATGTAATGGGGTACTGTGGGTCTTCATCAATGTAATGGGGTACTGTGGGTCTTCATCAATGTAATGGGGTACTGTGGGTCTTCATCAATGTAATGGGGTACTGTGGATCTTCATAATTGGGTATTTATATAGCGCCTA
>JADBJO010004205.1:65000-67500 GCA_016801955.1 Conus betulinus | reverse complement strand
TGTTGTGTCTTAGCTGTGTCGGATGTGTCCCTGTTGTCTTAGCTGTGTCTGATGTGTCCCTGCTGTTGTCTGAACTGTGTCTGATGTGTCCCTGTTGTTGTCTGTCCCCGTTGTTGTCTTAGTTGAGTCTGATTTGTCCCTGTTGTTATCCTAACTGTGTCTGATGTGTCCCTGTTTTTGTCCTATCTGTGTCTGATGTGTCCCTATTGTCTTAGATGTGTCTGATATGTACCTGTTGTCTTAGCTGTGTCTGATGAGTCCCTGTTGTCTTAGCTTTGTCTGATGTGTCCCTGTTGTTGTCTAAGCTGTGTGTGGTTTTCTCTGTTGTTGTCTTAGCTATGTCTGATTTGTCCCTGTTGTTGTCTTAGCTGTGTCTGATGTGTTCCTGTTGTTGTCTTAGCTGTGTCTGATTTGTCCCTGTTGTTGTTGTCTTAGCTGTGTCTGGTTTGTCCCTGCTGTTGTCTTAGCTGTGTCTGATGTGTCCCTGTTGTTGTTGTCTTAGCTATGTCCGATATGTCCCTGTTGTCTTAGCTGTGTCTGATGTGTCCCTGTTGTTGTCTTAGCTGTGTCTGATGTGTCCCTGTTGTTGTTGTCTTAGCTGTGTCTGATATGCCCCTGTTGTTGTCTTAGCTGTGTCTGGTTTGTCCCTGTTGTTGTCTTAGCTGTGTCTGATGTGTCCCTGTTGTTGTCTTAGCTGTGTCTGATGTGTCTCTGTTGTTGTCTTAGCTGTGTCTGGTCAAAAGCATGCTAGTTTGTTTCCTCCATTCTGCGTTAGTGAAGTATTGTCTCTTGTGGTTTGCTCGTTAGCCTTTTTTTAAACTTTAATTTTTCACATGAGGTAAGTCATTTTTTTTGGTCGACGCGTATCTCCTTTACATGTCTGGCATAAAGTTATGTAACTGGACAACACATGACATATGACGTCAAGCAACAACAGACTCACGTGACAGAGCAACATGGCATCATAAGATCAACTTTTGATGTTGATCGGTGCCACATAGTGTAACGTTGGCGAAGCAGGGCAATTGTAGCACGAATTAACATATAGTCTTCTATGGCCTATGGAGTAGCACCTTGTAACACGTGTATATAGTCTTCTGTGGCATATGGAGTAACACCTTGTAACACGTGTATATAGTCTTCTGTGGCATATGGAGCAACAAACTTGTAACACGTGTATATAGTCTTCTATGGCATATGGAGTAACACCTTGTAGCACGTGTATATAGTCTTCTATGGCATATGGAGTAACACCTTGTAACACGTGTATATAGTCTTCTATGGCATATGGAGTAACACCTTGTAACACGTGTATATAGTCTTCTATGGCATATGGAGTAACACATTGTAATACGTGTATATAGTCTTTCTATGGCATATGGAGTTACACCTTGTAACACGTGTATATAGTCTTCTATGGCATATGGAGTAACACCTTGTAAACACGTGTATATAGACTTCTATTGCATATGAAGTAACACATTGTAACACGTGTTTATAGTCTTCTATGGTATATGGAGTAAACACATTGTAACACGTGTATATAGTCTTCTATGGTATATGGAGTAACACCTTGTAACACATGTTTTGTGTGTACACAGTATTTCAGAACTGGTCTCTAAACAGTAGACAGAAGAAGCAGGCCTTAACCACGTGTAAGATTGCTGTGCGTTTCACATGTGTTCATGGATAGTAATACAGATAGATATGCTAATATCCTTGAATGATATGTATATAGTATTGTACGTACGCTTGATTTAGCGATACTTGTAAATACTCCTAATATAACCAAATATGATCACACACACACACACACACACACACACACACACACACACACACACACACACACACACAATGTGATACGACACGGTGTAATAAGAATTTAATGTAACACGACGCAACATGCCACCGACGTGACGCTCAACGTGCACAATGTAACAGGGCGACACACACACAAGGGGCGTGGCGTGACATCATGGTAACATATTGTGACGGTTCCTGGCGGGACAGTCTGTAGTCAAATGTAAATTCTGGCTGTAGCAGCCCCAAAGACACACAGGACTGTCCATCCCAACCGCCATCAGGATCAGTTAGATGTCGATCAGCTCGCTCGCCAAACCATGCCAAACGGTCACTTGATCTTGCCAGTCGCTAAAGGTGGGGTGTAGACTATAAACAAGTAGAGTAACTCTTGCTCCCGTAAGATACCTAACACAGAGTAACTTTTATTCAAGACTGGCACAGCCTTTTAAAGTTGAAGAAAGTCAGACGATTACAAAGACAAATAATCTAATAGTGGGGGTAAATAAAAGCAAGCGCAGGCTAACAACCCCTCCGTCATCACTGTACCCCTCCGTCATCACAGTGATGACTTGGTAAAATTTTGAACTTAGGGGGGAGGGGTGTGTGTGTGTGTGTGTGAAGATGAAGAAAATGGGAACATAAGATTAAGAAAATATATTATAAACATGAAAACTCTTCACTAGCTGCATGCTGG
>JADBJO010004205.1:45000-60000 GCA_016801955.1 Conus betulinus | reverse complement strand
TGTGTTTCATAGGTGCTATATGTGAGTTATCCTCACCTCTGTAGAAAAGGTTTAATTGTAAATTAGGCATTGAATTGCCCGTGTAGGCCTAAACGTGGATAGGAAAAAGTAAGCCTAGAAAATACGTAGGTTTCCTGATTATTCTAGAAGCACAAAAAAAAAAAAAAAAAAAAAAAAAAAAACGCGAGAAGAAAGAAATATTTTTCTGAAAATTGGAAATGATTAACGAAAGTCTTGCTTTTGTCTGTTGTGGGGATTTTTCTCCGTCAAAATAGTTTGTTCCCCTAGGTCCCCCATAAAAAGAATGAATTAGTATCAGACAGTAGAAGTCTAAACTGGAAGAAAACGAATGAAACAAATAGTGACTAACTGAGGTCTCGGCTAGGCTGGGATGATTTGAGAGAGTGGAAGACTATAGCTACTTACTTGTGGCCTTGAAGGGTATTGTTGGTTATTTGGAAATAGTGTGGTCTGGTGGCCAACTTGAAGAAGAACTTTTGAACTTTTGTGGACCTTGCTGGCTTTAGCTGATAAAGTCATTTGAGGTCTTGTTGTCCAAGGTTGAAGCTTGTGGGGCTTGCTATATTGATTATTGATTAGTGTGCTAAGGATGGTTTTTTTTTTTTTTTAGTGAATTAATGATGGTGTGAGACAGGAGAAACTGGTGAACGGAATTTCTGAGGAAATTATTAAAAAAACATTTTTAATGTATGAGAACTCCAAAGGGAAACTGTCTCCTAATAAAACGAAAGGTTGAATGTGGGAGATCTTGTAAGACCGCGAGTGAAAGTTTGAGTGAAGGAAATTTTATTTGTGTAACAATTGCATTCTCTCTCTTGTGTCTCTCTCTGTCATTCTAAGGTAACCCACACCCCCTTGTCCTTTTCCCCCACATAATGTGGAAACTGTTGTGATCCTTGTGGGTAACACGCTGACGATTTTTTCCCCAAGAAAACATGGAAAACAATGGTGGCCCTTTGCTAACAGAAGGAACACAATTATGATCCCAAGGAAAATCATTGTGATTCTCAGAGTTAACAGGACAACACTGTTTCCCTGAAGAATAACACACACTATCCGAAAGAAAGTAATGGAAAACATTATCATCAACTTGTGAAGCTAGTATGTTAAAAAAACAAAAAAAAAAAAAAAAAAAAATCAGGTATATGGAGCACTGCTCGCTTCATGATTTCATTTTTCTGTAAAATGATGGTTATAGAGTAGAAGAATATGAAGGGGAAGCTGTGAAGTTCCATTGTGCATTTGAAGCATCATGACAAGCTGTACTCTATGCTTCATGACAGGCTGTACTCTATGCTTCATGACAGGCTATACTCTATGCTTCATGGCAGGGCTGTACTCTATGCATCATGACACTCTATGCTTCATGACAGGACTGTACTCTATGCTTCATGACAGGGCTGTACTCTATGCTTCATGGCAGGGCTGTACTCTATGCTTCATGACAGGGATGTACTCTATGCTTCATGACAGGGATGTACTCTATGCTTCATGACACTCTATGCTTCATGACAGGGCTGTACTCTATGCATCATGACAGGGCTGTACTCTATGCTTCATGACAGGGCTGTACTCTTGCTTCGGGACAGGGCTGTACTCTATGCTTCATGACACTCTATGCATCATGACAGGGCTGTACTCTATGCTTCATGACAGGGCTGTACTCTATGCATCATGACGGGGCTGTACTCTATGCTTCATGACAGGGCTGTACTCTATGCTTCATGACAGGGCTTTACTCTATGCATCATGACAGGGCTGTACTCTATGCTTCATGACAGGGCTGTACTCTATGCATCATGACATTCTATGCATCATGACAGGGCTGTACTCTATGCTTCATGACAGGACTGTACTCTATGCATCATGACAGGGCTGTACTCTATGCGTCATGACACTCTATGCTTCATGACAGGGCTGTACTCTATGCTTCATGAAAGGGCTCTACTCTATGCTTCATGACACTCTATGCTTCATGACAGGCTGTACTCTATGCATCATGACAGGGCTGTACTCTATGCATCATGACACTCTATGCTTCATGACAGGGCTGTACTCTATGCTTCATGGCACGGCTGTACTCTATATGCTTCAGGACAGGGCTTACTCTATGCTTCATGACAGGGCTGTACTCTATGCTTCATGACAGGGCTATGGTTCATGACAGGGCTGTACTCTATGCATCATGACACTCTTCATGCTTCATGACAGGGGATGTACTCTATGCTTCATGACAGGACTGTACTCTATGCTTCATGCTTCATGGCAGGGCTGTACTCTATGCTTCATGACAGGGATGTACTCTATGCTTCATGACAGGGATGTACTCTATGCTTCATGACACTCTATGCTTCATGACAGGGCTGTACTCCATGCATCATGACAGGGCTGTACTCTATGCTTCATGACAGGGGCTGTACTCTTTGCTTCATGACAGGGCTGTACTCTATGCTTCATGACACTCTATGCATCATGACAGGGCTGTACTCTATGCTTCATGACAGGGCTGTACTCTATGCATTCATGACGGGGCTGTACTCTATGCTTCATGACAGGGCTGTACTCTATGCTTCATGACAGGGCTTTACTCTATGCATCATGACAGGGCTGTACTCTATGCTTCATGACAGGGCTGTACTCTATGCATCATGACACTCTATGCATCATGACAGGGCTGTACTCTATGCTTCATGACAGGACTGTACTCTATGCATCATGACAGGGCTGTACTCTATGCGTCATGACACTCTATGCTTCATGACAGGGCTGTACTCTATGCTTCATGAAAGGGCTGTACTCTATGCTTCATGACACTCTATGCTTCATGACAGGGCTGTACTCTATGCATCATGACAGGGCTGTACTCTATGCATCATGACACTCTATGCTTCATGACAGGGCTGTACTCTATGCTCATACACTATATGCTTCATGACAGGGCTGTACTCTATGCTTCATGACAGGGCTGTACTCTATGCTTCATGACAGGGCTGTACTCTATGCTTCATGACACTCTATGCTTCATGACAGGGCTGTACTCTATGCATCATGACACTCTATGCTTCATGACACTCTATGCATCATGACAGGGATGTACTCTATGCTTCATGACAGGGTTGTACTCTATGCTTCATGACAGGGCAGTACTCTATGCTTCATGACACTCTATGCATGCATCATGACAGGGCTGTACTCTATGCTTCATGACAGTGCTGTACTCTATGCATCATGACACTCTATGCATCATGACAGGGCTGTACTATATGCCTCATGGCAGGGCTGTACTCTATGCTTCATGGCAGGGCTGTACTCTTGCTTCATGACAGGGCTGTACTCTTTGATTCATGACAGGGATGCACTCTATGCTTCATGACACTCTATGCTTCATGACAGGGCTGTACTCTATGCTTCCTGACAGGGCTGTACTCTATGCATCATGAAGGGCTCTCCTCTATGCTTCATGACAGGGCTGTACTCTATGCTTCATGACAGGGCTGTACTCTATGCTTCATGACAGGGCTGTACTCTATGCTTCATGACACTCTATGCAACATGACAGGGCTGTACTCTATGCTTCATGACAGGGCTGTACTCTATGCTTCATGACAGGGCTGTACTCTATGCTTCATGGCAGGCTGCATGACTCTATGCTGCTTCATGGCACTCTATGCTTCATGACAGGGCTGTACTCTATGCTTCATGACAGGGCTGTACTCTATGCATCACGACACTCTATGCTTCATGACAGGGCTGTACTCTATGCATTATGATAGGGCTGTACTCTATACATCATGACAGGGCTGAACTCTGTGTTTAATGACAGGGCTGTACTCTATGCATCATGACACTCTATGCTTCATGACAGGGCTGTACTCTATGCTTCATGACAGGGCTGTACCCTATGCATCATGGGCACTCTATGCTTCTTGACAGGGCGGTACTCTATGCTTCATGACAGGGCTGTACTCTATGCTTCAGGACAGGGCTGTACTCTATGCATCATGACACTCTATGCTTCATGACAGGGCTGTACTCTATGCTTCATGACAGGGCTGTACTCTATGCTTCATGACAGGGCTTTACTCTATGCATCATGACACTCTATGCTTCATGACAGGGCTGTACTCTATGCTTCATGACAGGGTTGTACTCTATGCTTCATGACAGGGCTGTACCCTATGCATCATGACACTCTATGCTTCATGACAGGGCTGTACTCTATGCATCATGACAGGGCTGTACTCTATGCATCATGACACTCTATGCTTCATGACAGGGCTGTACTCTATGCTTCATGACAGGGCTGTACTCTATGCTTCATGACAGGGCTGTACTCTATGCATCATGACACTCTATGCTTCATGACAGGGCTGTACTCCATGCTTCATGAAAATCTATGCTTCATGACAGGGCTGTGCTCTCCATGCATCATAACAGGGCTGTACTCTATGCTTCATGACAGGGCTGTACTCTATGCATCATGACACTCTATGCTTCATGACAGGTCGGTACTCTATGCCTCATGACAGGGCTGTACTCTATGCTTCATGACAGGGTTGTACTCTATGCTTCATGACAGGGTTGTACTCTATGCTTTATGACAGGGTTGTACTCTATGCTTCATGACACTCTATGCATCATGACACTCTATGCTTCATGACACGGCTTGTACTGTATGTTTTCATGACAGGGCTGTACGCTATGCTTCATGACACTCTATGCATCATGGCACTCTATGCTTCATGACACGCTATGCATCATGACACACTATGCTTCATGACAGGGCTGTACTCTATGCTTCATGACAGGGCTGTACTCTATGCTTCATGACACTTTATGCTTCATGACAAGGCTGTACTCTATGCATCATGACACACTCTATGCTTCATGACAGGACTGTACTCTATGCTTCATGACAGGGCTGTACTCTATGCTTCATGGCAGGGCTGTACTCTATGCTTCATGACAGGGATGTACTCTATGCTTCATGACAGGGATGTACTCAATGCTTCATGACACTCTATGCTTCATGACAGGGCTGTACTCTATGCATCATGACAGGGCTGTAATCTATGCTTCATGGCAGGGCTGTACTCTATGCTTCATGACAGGGCTGTACTCTATGCTTCATGACAGTCTATGCATCATGACAGGGCTGTATTCTATGCTTCATGACAGGGCTGTACTCTATGCATCATGACGGGGCTGTGCTCTATGCTTCATGACAGGGCTGTACTCTATGCTTCATGACAGGGCTGTACTCTATGCATCATGACAGGGCTGTACTCTATGCTTCATGACAGGGCTGTACTCTATGCATCATGACCCTCTATGCATCATGACAGGGCTGTACTATATGCTTCATGATAGGATTGTACTCTATGCATCATGACAGGGCTGTAGTCTATGCTTCATGACACTCTATGCATCATGACATGGCTGTACACTATGCTTCATGAAAGGGATGTACTCTATGCTTCATGACACTCTATACTTCATGACAGGGCTGTACTCTATGCATCATGACAGGGCTGTACTCTATGCTTCATGACAGGGCTGTACTCTATGCTTCATGACAGGGCTGTACTCTATGCTTCATGACAGTGCTGTACTCTATGCTTCATGACACTGTACTATGCTTCATGACAGGGCTGTACTCTATGCATCATGACACTCTATGCATCATGGCAGGGATGTACTCTATGCTTCATGACAGGGCTGTACTCTATGCTTCATGGCAGGGCTGTACTCTATGCTTCATGACATTCTAGGCATCATGACAGGGCTGTACTCTATGCTTCATGACAGTGCTGAACTCTATGCATCATGACACTCTATGCATCATGACAGGGCTGTACTCTATGCATCATGACAGGGCTGTACTCTATGCTTCATGGCAGGGCTGTACTCTATGCTTCATGGCAGGGCTGTACTCTATGCTTCATGACAGGGCTGTACTCTTTGATCATGACAGGGCTGCACTCTATGCTTCATGACACTCTATGCTTCATGACAGGGTTGTACTCTATGCTTCATGACAGGGCTGTACTCTATGCTTCATGACAGGGCTCTCCTCTATGCTTATGCTTCATGACAGGGATCTCCTCTATGCTTCATGACAGGGCTGTACTCTATGCTTCATGACAGGGCTGTACTCTATGCTTCATCACAGGACTGTACTCTATGCTTCATGAGGGGCTGTACTCTATGCTTCTTGACACTCTATGCTTCATGACAGGGCTGTACTCTAAGCATCATGACAGGGCTGTACTCTATGCTTCATGACACTCTTTGCTTCATGACAGGGCTGTACTCTATGCATTATGACAGGGCTGTACTCTATACATCATGACAGGGCTGTACTCTGTGTTTAATGACAGGGCTGTACTCTATGCATCATGACACTCTATGCTTCATGACAGGGCTGTACTCTATGCTTCATGACAGGGCTGTACTCTATGCTTCATGACAGGGCTGTACTCTATGCTTCATGACAGGGCTGTACTCTCTATGCGTCATGACACTCTATATGCTTCATGACAGGGCTGTACTCTATGCTTCCTGATAGGGCTGTACTCTATGCTTCAGGACAGGGCTTTACTCTATGCATCATTGACACTCTATGCTTCATGACAGGGCTGTACTGTATGCTTCATGACAGGGCTGTACTCTATGCTTCATGACCCGCTATGCTTCATGACAGGGCTGTACTCTATGCATCATGACACTCTATGCATCATGACACTCTATGCATCATGACAGGGATGTACTCTATGCTTCATGACAGGGCAGTACTCTATGCTTCATGGCAGGCTGTGCTCTATGCTTCATGACATTCTATGCACTCATGCATCACAGGCTGTACTCTATGCTTCATGACAGTGCTGAACTCTATGCATCATGACATTCTATGCATCATGACAGGGCTGTACTCTATGCTTCATGGCAGGGCTGTACTCTATGCTTCATGGCAGGGCTGTACTCTATGCTTCATGACAGGGCTGCACTCTACTCTATGCTTCATGACACTCTATGCTTCATGGCAGGGTTGTACTCTATGCATCATGACAGGGCTGTACTCTCTATGCTTCATGACAGGGATCTACTCTATGCTTCATGACAGGGATCTCCTCTATGCTTCATGACAGGGCTGTACTCTATGCTTCATGACAGGGCTGTACTCTATGCTTCATGACACCCTATCATGACATGCATCATGACAGGGCTGTTCTCTATGCTTCATGACAGGGCTGTACTCTATGCTTCATGACAGGACTGTACTCTATGCTTCATGACTGGGCTGTACTCTATGCTTCAGGGCTGACACTCTATGCTTCATGACAGGGCTGTACTCTATGTATCATGACAGGGCTATACTCTATGCTTCATGACACTCTTTGCTTCATGACAGGGCTGTACTCTCTATGCATTATGATAGGGCTGTACTCTATACATCATGACAGGGCTGTACTCTCATGCTTTATGACCGGGGTGTACTCTATGCATCATGACACTCTATGCTTCATGACAGGGCTGTACTCTATGCTTCATGACAGGGCTGTACTCTATGCTTCATGACAGGGCTGTACTCTATGCGTCATGACACTCTATGCTTGCTTCATGACAGGGCTGTACTCTATGCTTCATGACAGGGCTGTACTCTATGCTTCATGACAGGGCTTCTATGCTCTATGACATCATGACACTCTATTCTTCATGACAGGACTGTACTCTATGCTTCCTGACAGGGCTGTACTCTATGCTTCCTGACAGGGCTGTACTCTATGCTTCAGGACAGGGCTGTACTCTATGCTTCATGACAGGGCTGTACTCTATGCTTCATGACAGGGCTGTACTCTATGCATCATGACACTCTCTATGCTTCATGACAGGGCTGTACTCTATGCTTCATGACAGGGCTGTACTCTATACTTCATGACAGGGCTGTACCCTATGCATCATGACACTCTATGCTTCATGACAGGGCTGTACTCCACGCTTCATGACAATCTATGCTTCGTGACAGGGCTGTACTCCATGCATGATGACAGGGCTGTACTCTATTCATTATGACACTCTATGCTTCATGACAGGGCTGTACTCTTTGCCTCATGACAGGGGGTTGTACTCTATGCTTCATGACAGGGTTGTACTCTATGCTTCATGACAGGGCTGTACTCTATGCATCATGACAGGGTTGTACTCTATGCTTCATGACACTCTATGCATCAGGACACTCTATGCTTCATGACACTCTATGATCATGACACTCTATGCATCATGACAGGGCTGTACTCTATGCCTCATGACAGGGCTGTACTCTATGCTTCATGACACTGTATGCTTCATGACAGGGCTGTACTGTGTGCATCATGACACTCTATGCTTCATGACAGGGCTGTACTCTACGCTTCATGACAGGGCTGTACTCTATGCTTCAGGATAGGGCTGTACTCTATGCTTCAGGATAGGGCTGTACTCTATGCTTCATGACACTCTATGCATCATGACAGGGCTGTACCCTATGCTTCATGACAGGGCTGTACTCTATGCTTTATGACAGGACTATACTCTATGCTTCATGCTTCATGGGCTGTACTCTATGCTTCATGACAGGGTGTTACTGTATGCTTCATGACAGGGTTGTACCCTATGCTTCATGACAGGGCTGTACTCTATGCATCATGGGCTGTACTCTATGCTTCATGACAGGGCTGTACCCTATGCTTCATGACAGGGCTGTAATCTATGCATCATGACACTCTATGCTTCATGACAGGGCTGTACTCTACGCATCATGACATTCTATGCTTCATGACAGGGCTGTACTCTATGCTTCATGACAGGGCTGTACTCTATGCTGCATGATGACACTCTATGCTTCATGACAGGGCTGTACCCTATGCTTCATGACACGGCTGTACTCTATGCATCATGACACTCTATGCTTCATGACAGGGCTGTACCCTATGCTTCATGACACGGCTGTACTCTATGCATCACAGGACACTCTATACTTCATGACAGGGCTGTACTCTATGCATCATGACACTCTGTGCTTCATGACAGGGCTGTACTCTATGCTTCATGACAGGGCTGTACTCTATGCTTCAGGACAGGGCTGTACTCTATGCTTCATGACAGGGCTGTACTCTATCCATCATGACACTCTATGCATCATGACAGGGCTGTACCCTATGCTTCATGACAGGGCTGTACTCTATGCATCATGACACTCTATGCTTCATGACAGGGCTGTACTCATGCTTCATGACAGGGCTGTACTCTATGCATCATGACACTCTATTCTTCATGACAGGGCTGTACCCTATGCTTCATGACAGGGCTGTACTCTATGCATCATGACACTGTATGCTTCATGACAGGGCTGTACCCTATGCATCATGACACTCTATGCTTCATGACAGGGTTGTACCCTATGCTTCATGACAGGGCTGTACTCTATGCATCATGACACTCTATGCTTCATGACGGGGCTGTACCCTATGCTTTATGACAGGGGGCTGTACTCTATGCATCATGACACTCTATGCTTCATGACAGGGCTGTACTCTATGCATCATGACACTCTATGCTTCATGACAGGGCTGTACTCTATGCATCATGACACTCTGTGCTTCATGACAGGGCTGTACTCTATGCATCATGACAGGGTGTACCCTATGCTTCTTCTTTAATATATCCCATGTCAAGCGGATCAAAGAGGTGTTCCTCATGAAAGGGTCAAACACGCATTCATTAAGGGGAAGAAATACGACTGTCGTTCCAGACTTTTTATCTGAAACCGTATAGGACGCTCTATTCTGGTTTGGAGCTGACAAATCCCTGAAATAAGATGCCTTTCATGGGTCTCGAACATGTGACCTGCCCGCCTACCAAAGGTGACAGTAACCACTGCACCAACTCAACGGCTGGAACGGGACGATCCTATAAGAGGCTACAGATGACAAGAGTCAGAATAAGCAGTGTGGGGGTTAGGTAATGCCACTAAAAGACACCGATGACAGCAGACAGACAGACAAAGACAGAGAAAGACAGACAGACAGAGAAAGAGAGGCACAGACAGACAGACTGACAGACAGACAAACAGAAGAGAGAGAGAGAGAGAGAGAGAGAGAGAGAGAGAGAGAGAGAGAGAGAGAGAGAGAGAACTAGCTTCTACAGGACGCACATAATAAATGTTTCCTTTGTGAAACAGATCTCTGGCGCATGAAATCAGTATCAAATGCTATCCAACTGTGGGCTTTATAAAGTCATGACTACTGTCTACGTTTAAGAACGAAACGCGCAATTTTTTTCCCTGAAAACTGTGATCGTTACTGAAGGACTGTTTTTGGGAGGCCTTAGATACCGCTCACCTTCAGAAACAAACCAGCAAATAGGAGGAACGCAACAATAAATCCATTTGACCATGAAAAAGTAATAACATGACTGAAACGTCAGCATTGCTATTGCTTTGGAGATTCATTATTACTGCTTCTCGTTGTCAGGCAAAGAATATTGTCCATCAAAACTGACAACTTGACTAAAATCCGACTATCTTTGAAAAAAAAAAGTTACGGTTTTTCTTTACATGCGTCGTCTACGATTTTTGTCCATGCAAACAGTAATAATGCTCAAAAGTTGCGATTACTCTTTATATTTGTCCATACGGGCTTTTTTGTCCAGGCAAACAGTAATAATGCTCAAAAGTTGCCATTACTCTTTATATTTGTCCATACGGGCTTTTGTCCAGGCAAACAGTAAGAATTACTAGAAGCTTAAAAATGTAACGATTACAGTTTGCCATTGTCCGAACAGAATTTCCATTACAACAGTGACAGTCAATGGAAGACGTGTAATCTTAAACGGCCCCAATTACTGTGTTTTGTGAAAACAAAATGTAGTTATCAATGGGAGACAACTGGCTTACAACAAAAGGCCATGGTCACTGTGTTCATTTTTGTCGGGAAAGGATTTGTTCAGAAAACAGAAATAATGACTGGAAAACTGCCAGCCATTGCCAAAAAAAACAAGACGATTTTGTCAGAAAACAGAAATAATGACTGGAAAACTGCCAGCCATTGCAAAAAAAAAAAAAAAAAAAGACGATTTTGTTCAGAAAACAGAAAATAATGACTGGAAAACTACTAGCCATTGCCAAAAAAAAACAAGACGATTTTGTTCAGAAAAATGACAGAAATAATGACTGGAAAACTACTAGCCATTGCCAAAAAAACAAGACGATTTTGTTCAGAAAAAAAGAGAAATAATGACTGGAAAAACTACTAGCAATGCCAAAAAATAAGACGATTTTGTTCAGAAAAAAATAATGACAAAATTGAAAAAAGCAATGACTGGAAAACTACTAGCCATTGCCCCCCCCCCAAAGACCATTTTGTTCATTAAAACATTGCTCATGACTAGAAGTCAGCTAGTTTTAGACATTCACGATTACTTCGTAAAAAAAAAAAAAAAAAAGAAAAGCGATCGTGTCTATGAAAACAATGGAAATAGTATTACTGTTTACCTTTGAGAAAAAAAATCCATTTTCTCCATGTAACTAACAGATAACACAAATTGTATGTGAAATCAAGAATTCTTCGTAAAGAAGATATTGATTACAACGACGGAAACACAATTTTTCGACTGTCTATCACTCCATTAGAGCACTTCAGGCAAGAAAATCAATAATGATCAATTTTGTGCGTACAGTGAGCCACAGCGAGCAATGAGAACATCATAATAATTATGGCAGTCTATAGCAATGAGTCATGCGCTCTCCTTGTTGAGTCTGATGCTTCAGAGTGTATGCACACGTGTCTCATAGTTGTTTCCACGATTGATAGTTTTCATCATGATTCACACGTTCTGGCACAAAATCAATGAACGCAAAACAAAAAAACAAAAACAACAACAGAAAAAAGTAATTTACAGAGCAGCAAAATTTATGAATACCACACGAGAAACATTGACTAGTAGTGGTTTGTTTGTTTGTTTTTTTTCTTTTTATCCTTTCTTTTTCTTTTTCTTAAAGGAGAAAATTAATGCTTTGACGAAGACACCGGCTTTTTGGGGCTAATAAGGCGCCATAGTGAAGAGATGAAGGAAGGACTTGGTTGAACGAACGCTGAGTGACCAATATTCCGTGACACGTACAAGATAGAGTGACCCAAGTCCTCATGAGCTTTGACTCGCCTCTGTGTGACGTGGGAACGAAGAGATTTATGTCGCGTTGGATTGTGTTGTTGTATCGCGTTGTGTCGCATGGTATTGCGCCCGCTTTGTAATGTTTTGTATTATAACGCATGATATTGTCAACATCCAGAAGTAGCACAAGTACTTACATATCTAGCATCGCAACACTAGCCGGTAATATCTTCCCAACACACACACACACACACACACACACACACACACACACACACACACACACACACCACCACCCACCACCACCACCACCACCACCACCATCACCACCACCACCATACCCCCACTATCCACTTCATACAGAAGTTACAGCTACGTTCCTTTGACCTTTCACCTCTCACCACACTCTCCCCATGTTCTAAACCAATCCACTGCTATACTTACAGACTTATCCCCCCCCCCCCCCCCCCTCCTCCCCCGCCCTTTTTTTTTATATACACCTGGTTTTCTTTCAGCTTAATACACTACCACTTCCACATGAGTTTCCCTTGCCAAGTTCCATCTTCCCTTTCAGGGATTTGATGCTTCCCCCCCCCCCTCCCCCTCCCCCTTTTTAACACCCAAAAATAAGATCACCTATCCACCACCGCAACAACACCCCCTGTATCCTCCATCAACATACACTCTACCACACCTCCAACCACTCACTCTACCACACCCTCCAACTATTTACCTCATATATAAGTTAGAGCTATCGTCCTCTTCTCCCCCCTCCCTGTACTCTCTCCAGTTACTATATCTATTCATTACCTAGATACCAATCCCCTCCCTCTTCTCCACCCCACCACCCACCCCCCTTTTTCTGTTGTTGTTGTTGTTGTTGTTGTTGTTGGCATATTAACCCTTTTTTCTCGTTGATCATTTCCATTCCTTTCACTGTTCACATGATCCCCCCCCCCCCCCCCGCGCTCTCTCTCTCTCTCTCTCTCCTCTCTCTCTCTGTGTGTGTGTCTGTGTGTGTGTGTGTGTGTGTGTGTGTCCCCGCCCCTTTTTTTTTCCCACCCCCCTCCCAACTGCTAACCTTTATTCCAACCATCACCATCAGTACCAATATCCCCACATGTGACTATCATATTATGCTCACAAGCCATTAACTCTCTCTCGCTCTCTCTCTCTCTCTCTCTCTCTCTCTCTCTCTCTCTCTGTCTGTGTCTGTGTGTGTGTGTGTGTGTGTGTGTGTGTGTGTGTGTGTGTGTGTGTGTGTTTCCCCGCCCGCTTTTTTCCCACTCCCCCTCCCAACTGCTCACCTTTTTTACCAACCATTATTATGAGTACCAGCATCCCCACATGTGACTATTATCATTATGATCACAACACCCACTCTCTCTCTCTCTCTCTCTCTCTCTCTCTCTCTCTCTCTCTCTGTGTGTGTGTGTGTGTGTGTGTGTGTGTGTGTGTGTGTGTGTGTGTGTGTGTGTTGTTGTTGTTGTTGTTGTTGTTGTTGTTATTGTTGTTGTTGTTGTTGTTGGCATGTTAACCCCTTTTCATTGATGATTTCAAGTCCTTTCCAACCAGTATTGTTCTATTTGTATTATGTTATTACATCTTTATATTGTCACATCAACACCACCATGATCTTATTTCTCACAATAGTCTCATTGTGATCATCATCCACCAACAATACTGTTTACATGGGTTTCCCCCTTTATGTGCATGTGTGACCCCCCCCCCCCCCCCCTCCCACCACACACACACACACACACCACACACACACACACACTTCCTTTTTTTCTTCTTTTTAATTTTTACACACACACACACACACACACACACACACACACTCCTTTTTTTCTTCTTTTTATTTTTACACACACACACACACACACACACACACACACACACACACACACACTTTCCTCCGTGTCTGCGGTGAGAGTTCCACCTTCCTCCCGTTTATCCCTTCTCTTCCGCTTCTCACCTAGTTTCTGCAAATGACAGACTGCGCAGTGTATTGACCCTCTAGTGAACCACTTTCACCTTACGACCCTTCAATCACCTCCTGATAGCCAGCCGCAATCTCTCCTCCCTCTTCCCTGCGGCCTTTTGTTCCCCCCAACCCCACCATCATTATCCTACCGTCCAACAATCCTCCCTCCCTCCCTCTCCCTCTCATCCACACTGCCGTCTCCCATTTCCCTTCCTTCAAACTCCTCCTCTAAGTTAATTCTTCACCCCCCCCCCCCCCCCCCCACCCCCCGTCTGCCCTTCCATATCCCCTCCCGTTTGCACTCTGTCTGTCTGTCTGTCTGTCTCTCTCTCTCTCTCTCTCTCTCTCTCTCTCTCTCTCTCGCTGGATGCTACCTCTATCCATCACTCCGTCCACCCCAGTCTCCACCTCTCCTTCCCGTTCCTGCCCCCCCCCCCCCCCCGCCCGCCCCCCTCTCCCCTTCCCCCAACCTCCTCATTCTCCGGTGTACCGTTGACCTACTCTATCAAGTAGGACAGTGAGTGACTGACTGGCTTGCTTGGCCGGTGTCCAAGACAGGGGGACTGATTATTGACCCTCAGGGGCCAGCCCAAAAGCAGGGAAAACCTGGGGAGTTTTTAAAGGTGCGCGCACACGCGTCTGTCTGGTCGACCCCGTCGGAGACAGGCTCAATGTAGGTCGCGTTGTTTGATGCTGGCTTCACCACCCTTCCTCATACACTCCCTCTCCACGACCTAAATGTTTTAATACAATTGTACAATTGTACACACACACACACACACACACACACACACACAGACGCGAGAGAGAGAGAGACACAGAGAGAGAGAGAGAGAGAGAGA
>JADBJO010004205.1:12500-32500 GCA_016801955.1 Conus betulinus | reverse complement strand
TTTGTCCAACTCTCACGCACCATGCAAGTTTGTGTCAATGGATATTTTCTTGCTGACCTTTTTTATGTCCTCCAAACTCTGATTTCCCTTCCTTTCTCAGTTGAAAATTATTTCTTTTAATTGTTTTACTTTTCAACTGTTTTATTCGCTATTTTATTTTTGTTTGTTTGTTTTTTGTTTTTTACTTTTTTTTTTTTTTACCTTTTTCCTTTTTATTTTATTTTATTTTCACTTTTTGAATTCACGAAAAAAAATGCACTGTTCAGATCTAGCACTTTTTTTTTGCATATCTGTACTTTTTGGTCTTTTTTCTTCACTTTTTTAAAATTTTTGTTACTTCTTTTGCTTTTTCTACTTGTTTTCACTTAATTACTGTTTCACTTCTTTACCGTTCACTTTTTTCACTTTTTCACTTTTGTTTTACATTTTTACTTTTTTTTTAAAACTTTTTTATCTTTTATTTTCAAATTAATCTAATAAAACTAAAGTTTGAAGAAGTAAACAAAAGTTGGAAAAAAAATTATGCATTTCACGTTGCTCATATTTTCATGGGTCATACATTAAGTGTTCGATATGTCACATAGTTCATGATAACGTTTTTAGCCATACAGTAGAGTTCTGCATTTCACGTTGTCCATGATTGACTTAGTTGGGTCATACATTAGTGTGCAACATGTCACAAGTTCGCAGTGACTTCATTGAGTCTCACATTAGTGCTCTAAGTTGGGTCATACATTAGTGTTCTACATGTCAAATGTTCGCAATGACTTTGCTCAGTCTGACATCAGTGCTCTAAGTTGGGTCATACATTAGTGTTCTACATGTCACATGTTCGCAATGACTTCATTCAATATGACATTGGTGTTCTTAGTGTTACGTACATCATGGTGTCTTCAGTGAACCTGATTTTAGCATTGTAAACTTTACAAAGTTCATGATGACCTCATTGGGATACACAAAATCAGTCAGACTGTTTTCCGGAATAGTGCGACAAAGATCCTACAGTGTTACATCAGTGGCCCATATCAAGCATGGTGAAACATTAATTAAAACCCATTTATGCCGGAATTTCTTTTTACTGCTATTTTAGTTTTTTTGTCTTGCAATAATCAATTTAAACACATTGACATAACTAATAAACAAGTTTTGGTGTTTGGTGAGTTTTAGAAGCTCAAACACATGCGTCCCCATATGGGGACGCTAGAATCGAAAGGGTACAGTTTACATAACACCACAATATGTCATAAGAATGAATAACATCTCAAGTATAAGTTTTTATTGTCTTCAGCAGTTGTTTTATGCATCTTTGCATTACATGTAAGGCTAAAGTACACATCTGAAGAATGTATGCTGACAAAAGAATAATGGGGGAAAAGAATACAGAGAAAGAAGGATGCAGTACCTTCATCACAATTATAGAAAACCATGCTTCACATGTACCAGCGATTTTCACTCTTACTGTGACCAATGGAGTGGATTACAGAGTTTGTATGGCCATTTCCTTCTTTGTTATTTCGTGTGATAGTGCATGAAGTACTTGTCATGCAGCCCGATCATGTATTTTGAGCACATCTGTCGTGCTTTTTTTCCCACATGCCGCGCAGCGACGTTGAGTTGTGAGCCGTTGAATGAGATGGTTTTTGCCATCAAATCGTACGGCATTTGGTATTCTCTTTTCAGGGCGAGGGGTGCGACCTAGAGGCCGTCCTGGATTTGGCTTCTGGGATTTCATGACGTATGCCATTGCAATGGCACGACGGAACCCATGCAGGTCCAAGGGAGAGTCCTTTGCAGCCGGAGTTGCCCGGTACAAGTGCCATGCTTGCTGGACACTCATGTCAAGGCAGTAGCAAAAGATTGCCCACCACCATTTCTTTGATCGGATGGCCACCCTGTATTTATCTACGTTTTGGTCCATCCTGTCCACCCCTCCCATCGTTTTATTGTAATGAAAAATGACGGCTGGCTGAGGAATCTGAACTCGCTTGTGTTCAGACCTGGACCACCTGCTGGCAGTCTCTACTGGACGCTAACCGACTTTGTTTGAAACGACATTCACAACATTATTTGTCGTTCCAATGAACAACAATGGCGCCACTGTTGTTGTCAGTTCTGAAGTCGTATGTGCCCCTCTTTTCTTTTTGAATGCTGCAACAGAGACAACTGGGCAATCCTCAATCCGGTTGGACCTTATTGTACCCGTGCAGCCTATTCCCGTTTTGGACAAGCAGTCCACTAGTTTGAGGGATGTGAATAAATTGTCAAATGTGAGATGGAAAGCATCTTTAGGCTCGGTTTCCGTGTGCTGGTCTTCTGCCTGCTGGTCGTTTGTGAGCTCAGCTATCAAATCGTCCACAACGGAACCGCCCATCCAAGACCAGGATACTCGGTTATTGCCTGTCGTCCCTTTGAACCCTGGTAGAGTTCAAACTGGACCACGTACCCGAGCGAAGTTGTCAGGACCCACATTTTGAACCCGAAGCGGATGGGTTTTCCTCTAATAAATTGTTTCGCACCATGGCGACCGAAGTAGGGAATCATGCTTTCATCTATGTTGAGGTTTTGTTCTTTCAGAAAAAAAAAAAAATTCAGGCATCTTTCATTGATCATAGTAAGGAGTGGCCTCAGTTTATCATTTTGTCATCTATATCCAAGTCGTTGTTGTCCCTACCATGACAGTACTTCATGATCTCATCAAAGCGATCCCTGGTCATTGACCCTGCAATCGCCGCGTTTCGAACATCGGGATCATTTGACCAGTACATACGCCTTCTCGGAACAGTTGAGTATCCTGAAATCAGAAGAATTGCCAAAAATGTACGGATTTCATTCTTGGACACTGCAAAAGAATGGTTTCCTTTGAATGTTGCGTAGACTTCACTTTGATTCCGAATGAGTTCAATGACATCATCATCATAAAACAGTTCAAACATTTCAACAGGATCTTGTGGCAGCCTGGATGTATCCGCAGGTGCAGAAATCCAGGGAAATTTACTTTTTTGTCTCGTACTCAGGTCAACCTTCTGCCAGTCTCTGTTACCTAGTGGTGTCTTGGCGCTTTGCTGATGTCTTACCACTGGCCTGAGGTGGCAACCTCTTTCTCAACCGGCTTGGTCATTCAGGGGCAGTGGAAGTGGAGGGAACAGGTTCTCCATCCGATGAGGACTGACTGGAAGATCCCTCTTCATCGGCCACCTAGAATCACACACACACACACACACACACACACACACACACACACACACACACACACACACACACACACACACACGCACATACATACACACATGCGCGCGCGCGCGCGCGTGCACTCACACACACATGCTGCATAATATACATCTTTGCAAAATTCAAAAACAAAAGAATGCAATCAGATTGAAACACGCACATGACTCACACATATTACACACGCACACACACACACACACACACACACACGTGCGTGCACGCACACGTGCGCGCACGCACACACACACACACACACACACACACACACACACACACATATATATATATATATATATATATATATATATATATATATATATATATATATATATATATATATATATATGTATACACATGCACACCAACACACACACACACACACACACACACACACACACACACACACACACACACACACATTATAGAACAGACAAACTCAATCAAAAATATGTGAGGCTTATAACCCCCCTCCTCTCCCTCAAGCACACCATGCCCCCCCCCCCCCCCCCTTCACTTACATAAATGCTATTTTATCAAAACATTATGAACTTACTGTACTGTCCTTTAGACTTGCTTCATCTCCCACTCTCTGTCTACCGTCAGGGTAAAAACAATGGTAGCTGATGCTGACACAGCTAGCTGTCGGCCATTCAGGTTTTGAATACCACCCTCCCCATCCTCTTCTCCACTGTCCTCATCTGTCAAGGGGTCAACAGGAGGTGGCTCAATGAAAATATCAGCTGTTTGAAATGAAGTGTCATCATCCAGCATGCCCACGACTTGATTTACTGTGAATTGTCTGAAAAAAATCCAAAGAAACATGCTGAAACAGTCATGTGTAAACCTGTACCCATTCAGTCCTAGCGTCCCCATATGGGGACGCACCTTTAACAATGAATAAATCATAAAACAACATACAATTGGGAAAAACGCTGACACACATTTTTAAATTAGACACTTTGCACCAACATTTGTTCATAATGTTACATCAAAAGGTTTATAAAAAAAAAAAAAAGCGTCTTACCCTCTGAACTGGTTCATGTTGTTGTTCAAAAAGTCCAATCTTCAATGCAAATGGCAGCCCTCAGGCTAAAGTTAACTCTCGCGGTAATTTTGTCAGTGCAAGTAAGTTCCCATTAACTGTGAATCAAGTACTTCATAGTTGTTTGTCCTTGTAAGTAATTTAAAGCTAAAAATTGTTGCCGTCCCCATAAGGGGACGCTAGGCTTAAATGGGACATACCAAGTGCTGTCATACATTACAGTTGGTTATATCAAGTATTGTGAAACGTTATCAGTTGGTCATATCAAGTGCTGTAAAACATGAACAGTTGGTCATACCAAGTACCGCGAAACATTCACAGTTGGTCATATCAAGTACTGTGAAACATTAACAGTTGGTCATACCAAGTACTGTGACACATTGGCAGTTGGTAATGGTAAGCATTGAGCCAGTCAACCGTTGTTTATAGTAAGTACTGAACAGCATCAACGTTTGGTCACACTATGTGCTGAGTGACATAAACATTTGTATATTCTTAAATCCTGAGCAACTGGCACTGGTCGTTCTGACTACAGTTCCCAGACAGCATGCGGACATTCAACGTTTTTCTTTTTTTTCTATCCTTGTTCCGATTGGTTTTAAAGAGATATCCAATGTACCTGTCTAAAACGTTCTTGTAAAAAAACATTACAAGGGAAACACACTTCTGCTAGGGCTACAAATGATTCATCACCTTGAAATCTTTGTCTGGTAGAGGTCACTACCATATATTTTTTTATTCGTATGATTCCCTAGAGAAATGCAGACAATTTCACATTCTCACTTTAAAATTCGGATATGTGCAACTGATCGAACTGGCCAAAGCTAATTACACATCTCACTGACTGATCTTGTAACAAAAGCATATTCTAACAAATGATTCACCATGCAAGCAAGTGATCAACCAACCAATGAACGGACTGACGAGGGCAGTCAGATACCCTTGATAACTAACTAGCTAACCTACTAGCTGACTTGACAGAAAGGATGGTACCTTCAAAACATGTTTATGAAATTAGTCGAGAGGACAGAGTCTGTAATAGACAGATTTCTGAACCTGGCTTCTACAGTCCATGAGAAATGAAACGAAGGCTACATTAATGGTGAATGGAATGAAGACTACAGTCATTTGGAAGTGGAATGAGGCGGCAGTCAATGGAAAATGGAATGAAAACCCACAGTACATGGGAAATGGAACGAAGACTACGTACAGTCAATGAGAAATTGCGGGACATACACTCAGATGTACTGAGAGTAAGAACTACAGTCCATGGAAAGTTCAATGAAGACCACAGTCAGTGTGGTATGAAATGGAAATTAGAGTCAATGGAAAATGGAATAAAGACTACAGTCACGAGTTATGGAATAGACTCCGGTCGATGGAAAATGGAATAACGACTCCGGTCGATGGGCAATGGAATGAAAACTATGTAGGACGTGGGAAATGGAAAGAAGACCACAGCCAATAGGAAATGAAACGAGGACTACAGGAGATGGGAAATGGAATAAAGACTTCAGCAATTGACAATTAGGAATCGAATAAAGAAACTACAGTCAATGGGACATAGAATGAAAACTTCATTGGGTGGGAGAGCTCTGCGGTCATGAATTACAGGCTAGTACAGCCATGGGGACACTGCCACGCAGGTTCTTTTGTGTCGTGTTCAGATGTCGTTCAGACAATTGCTTTTGTCGGAGAGCAGTTCTGTCCCTTGCCATCATAATGTAATGCACTGAATGTGCCTGAACCCTATGTCAGCAGAGCACAGACTTCCAAAGCTGGTGCTGGATTGTTCCTAGTTTGCTGGCTCGGTGGTATAGGACAGTGCTCTTCTGGGTTCCTTTTGAACCTCGAGGTCTATCTTTTTCATATTCTACTTGTTAGTTATATGTTGAAAAGGGGAACAACCAAAAGGGCTAGTATCAGATCTTTTGAATATAAAATCATTGGCAGTTTTTTTTTTTGTTTTTTTTTTCTTTGTGGCATCAGTTATCGGATCAATGGAGCACCTAAGGCGGTCTTTTTTTTTTCCTAACGCCAAAATCCTCCTTTTCATTTTTTTGGTGCTTCACACTGTCCTCTTCATCTCTGCCAAAAAAAAAAAAAAAAAAAAAAAAAAAAAAGAATTTCCACTACTAGCTTTTTTTTCCCCAAACCAGTCTCATACACACCATGCATAGTCTGTATGTTCTCTTACAGATGGACACATTTTTGCTGATTTTAGTCTTTTAGCGTTTGATACAAAGTGTCTGGGTTTGTTAATGTTCTAATGTGTAGTGTACTGGGACATTCACTCTGATGTGTTTCATATACTAAGAAAACAACATAGATGAAACAAAGAGTTAATTATTTCCAGTTTTTTTCATTTTGTATTACACACACACACACACACACACACACACACACACACACACACACACACACACACACACACACACACACACACACTCTATTTGTGAAACACACACGGGTAAAGCCACGCATAACTCGAGTATGGTACGTAGACACGTCCTTATTGAAACCGCTTAAGTTGACTTCCACAGCTCTGGTATGGGCCTGTGTGGTCGGCTCACCAAGAAGCAACGTTCTGTCTCTCTTATCGAAACCAGTACAGTCTGAGGAAATCCCATGAGAATGTGCAATAAGGGTTGGATACGTTACATAATTAGCCTGCACTGAATAAGCGACATGGAATCTAAAACTGCATAGTGTTGGTAAAACCTCTTTTTAAAACTGCAGTTGCTATAAGATCAAATTTCCTGCCCCCTCTGAAATAATGGCAGATACCACCTACACCACCGCCCCGCCCCCCCCCCCCCCCCCCCCCCCCCCCCCCCCCCTTCCTGTTTGTACAAAGGTTTGGATGATCTGTCCACATTTTTTTTGTAGAAAATACAAGCATATTTGTCAATAGGCGCATCAGCAGCATTTTAAGGGTAAACAGGTCCGATATACTTTACCTTTTACCTCACTTGATATTTACATACTCTGCCTTGAGGTAATGTATGCATTTCAACAAGACATTGAAGGCGCTGCGAAATCATTACAGAATAAAACTGGCAGCAGTCAGATTTAAGTAATAAGACAGTAAAAGTTTAACATTGAGACAGTACATGCCTGTAACCTTTGTTGTTGTTGTCCCACATTCCATGCCACCTGAATCAGTGGCACTGCATCCATGCTGCTCATTCCAATCAGTCACAGCCCGGCCCACTGCAACCCAGCACAGGCGATCTACAGGGAGCAGTCAGTGTCAAACCGTCACAAGAGGCAAACCACCCAACGAGACGCTGCACTGCTGCCGAGTCACTTCGGTGGTATTCAGGGGTGCCTGTTCTGATCCAACATATGCAGAACACCATTTTCTACCCCCCCCTCCCCCTCCCTTACTGAAAACACTACTTGCTTATTTGCGGAGCTGGCTTGAGTGAGCTCTGCCTCTGGAGGACATCACCACATCCATCCAACATCAGCTCCCATGGACTTGCCGATACGGTTACCCCACTGGAATCAAACCAAGGCCACAGATGCGGACAGGAAATCAAGGCTGAGGTCACCATGGGAGCTGGGCTTGAGTGGCCACAGATTTAATACTTTTTTCCTGATCAATGAGAATGAAGATGATGCTAAAGATTTCCATTCTGGTCTGAGACTGCATGACAGGGCTTTACTCTAAACTTACTTTCATCATATATTAATACAGAGGAAAGATGAGCAACACTCTCAGAAACGCATCCATAAGTGAATGAAACTCGACTGTGTTGTCCCAACTGAGCCTGTAGCAAACTCAACTCTGGGTAGGAGCCAGTCGGGGCAAAAAAATCCTGCATGGTTCTGAGGGAATCGAACAGAAGACCTCCAAGCCGAAAGTCCGTGACGCTAGCCACTGTGCCATGGTGGCTAGTACGTCTGTAAATTCTGGTACTCGATCCGCGTACCATTATTAGTTGTCATATGGCAGGCTGGCTGTGGGTTGTCTCAATCACACTTTACGCACTTTACCAACCCTGCTTTTCAACATTTACCATCTTCAGCTGATTTTGTGCAGTTTGATTTGCTTGTGTGTTGCTTGTGCAGTTCACAGTTTTCATTGATCTGAGGTTTATATCTGTTCAGGAAACATTAGACTGGGAATAACCAGAACCTTTGTATAAGCATCAAAAGGAAAAGTTTGTAGGTATTATAATCATTTGGTAATTTCTTCTTATCAGAACTGTATTAGCATGCATGAATTCTGAGCCCTTGTAATTCCATGCTGCTTATTAAGATCTATGATTAGTTGTCATTATACCAAAAGACTAATCAGAATTTTATTTCAGTGTGGCATCATGTCGCTGGTTCACTACAAGTTCAAGAGCAGTCTTGAGTATAGACATGTCACGTTTGATGGGCAACGTATTTCTGTTGGTGACTTAAAGAAAGCAATAGTCGCCCAGCAGCGGTTTCGCCCTGGAGTCTGTGACCTCCAATTTGCCGACGCCCAGACTGGAGCAGGTATATATTTATCCCATCCATCCATTGTGTGAAAACTGCATGTGATATTACTTTGATGTGCTGTATCAACTCCTGGTTTGAGGATTAGCTTGAGTGCATAGCTTACCTGGGCTGTTGGGTAGGAAATGGGGGTGAAGTGGGAGGTGCCCGTGCGAAAATCCATACAGCATTCAAGAAAAGCACGTGGGTCTGCTTTATTGTTGCTGTCATTCAAATGGAAAGCACGGATTGTATATTCATCACAGTTCACGCACTACCATTTACATCGCTGGAATCGGTGATGATTCATCCATATTTTTTCAATGGTGCTAGCCTGAATTTTTTCAAGCAATGACAGCCAATGACATACCCGAATGAATTTCACAGAAAGTTGCGTTTATCTGTTAATGTAACCTTTTACGAAGGAACAAAGTGCCGTTGTGACTTTTCATGAAAGAAAACACAAATTTTGTGATTCTTCTGTGTGTGTGTGTGTGTGTGCGCGTGTGTGTGTGTGTGTGTGTGTGTGTGTGTGTGTGTGTGTGGAGGGGGGGAGGGGGGAGGCGAGGGGGGAATTAAGTGTATGCAGGTATATTTTGAATGGTTAACAGTAATGATTTGGTCGAGTTTTGGATCGCAGGGTGAGGTGCTGAATCAAGACTGACTCGTGTGTTCTGTATTCAGTGCACGTTTGATGAAAATACAATGAATACAATCAACTGGAGAAAAAATGTTGAAAAAAAAATTCTGGAGACAAGTTTTTTTTTTTCAGCAGTAATCGCATTTCCAGATATAACCATAGCAGGGGAGGGGTGGTGGTGGTGAAGCTTCGACCAAATAGAAACAATCGTAACTTTCATGCACGGAAGGGGAGGGGGGGGGGGGGGGGGGGGGGTGGAGAAGAAGCTTCCGCCAAACAGCAACAATTGTAACTACCATGCACTGAATTGCGATAGACTGTACTGCTTCCTCGACATGCCCCGAAACATGGGAACAAGTGGCGATAGAGCATGACTTTGTGCCAAAGTATGCTGATGAAGTGGGTTTGAAAAATAGTTTGTGTCAGAAAAGAACATATTTGAACCAGAATCAATGCGAGATCCGGTAGTTATTACTCAGGAAAAGCTTCTGCAGGGTGAAGGCACTTAAACCGAAACAAATGCCCCCCGACCCAACACATAGATTTGGAATTTTGTACACACTCTTTGTAGAAAAAAGGTTCATTTTTGTTGAAAAGTACATATGAATAGCAGTTTGGGAGTAAACGGCTCTATAGCAGAATTGCAAGTGGTTTTACAGCGGTGTCACTGACAGTTTGATTTGAATGCAATGTTGCTGTTGCTCAAATTTCATTGAGTCGGTAATGTAATTTTGTTGGTTTAAAACATTTAGAAACTGAACCTTTAGTTGTTTTACATCGGGCCTGATAGTTTAGCAGACCATTGTAATTCACTTTGAACAAAAGGCATTTTTGTGTCCAAATCACTTTATAAAATCTATCACAACCTATGTATTAGGGCTTTGATTAAAGACGGACTTATTCTACACATCCATCTTTAGACCTTTGAAAACATCATCTGGAGGACTTAGTTGAAATTATTTTTTTAATCTTCTGCAAAAGCAAAATAAATAACACCCTTGGTTGAGGTATATTCTGGTTGTATTCTTTCCCCATATCCCTGTATGCTTTTAAAATGACAAATATTCGTTTTTTTTGTGTGTGTGTTCCTGTAGCCTACAAGAACTGGGAACTAATCCCCAAAAACTCGAGCGTCGTAGTCATGCGGGTGCCCCTGGAGCCCCGTGCTCCACGGAACAGAGAGAACGCATGGTAAGAGACTGTTTCAGTTTTAGTATTCAGTCATTGTTTCAATTCCAGCGTGACTCTCTTTCAGTAGCTATGGAACCCTTTCGCTGCCAGAGAATATTGGTACAGATGTACTTCCCAGGTGACTTGCCAATCATATTGTATGAAGTAGTTACATTTAAGGATGCTATTTGTTTCTTTTTTCATTCACAGGTTGAGATAACTTTTGTTAAGTGGTCAAAGTAATATGCAAAGTCTTAGAACTGGTAAAAATAGTAGCAGAAGAGTTTATAAGTGGAACTTGTCTTGTGCTTTGTTGTCTTAAGGATCTTACCAGCCCCGCAGGTTACTGGCAGTGCTGTTCAGCGTTCTCAATATGGACAATGCTACTGTCTTTTTTGGGGGGACTTATATTTTCCCTTTTATTTGAAATTCGCATTTATGTTTTAGACAATATCGTAATTTTTGCTTTTGTGTGTGTTTCTGGGAGGCTTTCAAGAAGGAAGCCGCAAACTCTGTACGTATTGAACACTTTTCTTTTCTTCTTTGGTATCATGCTTATTAATGTGAAACATTGGTGTGAGTATTTGAGCAATGTTGCATGTTTTCTAAAAGTTATAGCAATGCAATGCGTTTTCTTGAAGCAGAATAGTTTGGTGTTTCTGAAGTAAATCTTACATAAATGTTAGCGAACCGCCAAGAGGTAGGCGTTGAATGAAAAACCATTCAACGCCTACCTTGCGCTGAAGAAAGCGAAGTGACAAATTTGTTCATTTTCTTTGCACTATTTGTTTGTGTCTTGCCTGAAGAAGACCTAAGAAGTCGAAACGCGTCGTGTTTTGTCTTGTGACTCGTCTGTCCACATTACACTTGGCGGTTCGCTAACATTTATTTGAGACTTGTTTAGATTTCCGCCTGCAGTCGTCTCATTTTGAAACTAGATCTGTTTCTTAAGTAGTTTTGCTAATACAGTTTTGAAAAAAAAAAATACTTTGATAACAAAACAAAAAGTTAATTTTGAGAAATAAAAGTTGTAATATTGGAGAGAAAGACAACTTGGTGTTCACATTGTAGTAATGAATATAAAACTTGATCACCTTGTATGAAAGGTGACATTTTAAGGTTTACTTTGAAAAATTCTAGCCATCATTTTTTTTTCCCTTACTATAAGCTTTGTAAGTATGTCAATGGAAATCTGTAATTGATAAGAACAGTAAAAGTTGAAAAAAAGGCTTTTTGTTTATGTGTAAATATAATAAAATTGAAAGCAGGACTCATCACCCACCCACCCCCTACCCCCACCCCTATCCCCACCGCCGCCCTGTCACACTGCATTAATATATTTGATGTTTGTTTCTAAATTGTAATTATCCATTCAGAAAGTTGCTTGAGATGTCAGTTGTAGAGTTCCCTTTTATCATGTATTAAGTCCCATTTAATGATATCAACATAAAAAAAGAAAGAAATGGACACCTGTGAAGTTCCCAATAAAGGACGATCACGCATTGCGTGTCATAATGACATGAAGTATTTGTCACTGAAAATATGTTGCATTCCATTTTAGAAAGAAAGTTTATTAGTTCTGCAAGACAATTCAGGCAGATTACAGGACAAAACAGGATGCATTTCGACCTCTTGGGGTTTCTTCAGGCAAAAACAAACAACATTTAGGACAATGAAAAGGAAGAACGAGCAACCACTTCTCATTTTCAGCACAAAATCCAAATATGAGAAAATAAGTGGTTATCTCAGGATAAACCTTTTCATTTCATTTCCATTTTTAGGAATGTTGCTTAACATCAATGCTGTTGATGTCAACATCTCTGTATAGTTCCATGCTTTGTGTTGGATGATCAAGAAGTAATTCATTCACGACTGTACAAAATCGGGCTGGATTTCATAGGTGATAGCCGATCTTTTCATTGACGTACAGAAAAGAAGTGGGGTGATATTTTTTTCAGACATTTGTTACTTTCCTAATTCAAGGTATTTAAGTATTTTACCAAACTTTCTGTCAGATATGTGCAATTGTGGTGTTTATTTGTGTAAGCGCTAATGTTTTCTGCCTTGGATGACAAGTGGTGACAAATAATGAGTAGAATGTGTGTATAAGAGAGCATCAAGCTATGGTTTGTATTTGCCGAAATGATAAATGAATTGGAAAATTTATTGTATCCAATAAGTGAAAAACTGAAAAAAGAAAAACTGAAAAAAATCTGTTTTTATTTCTTTTGATTACATTTGGGGGAAAGAGAGGGGGATGAGAGTGTCACAGTCCTTTGGTACAATTACATGCTTAAAATGTCTCCAACATCTCATATTTAAATCTTCAATTTCAAACATTATCAGTTCTAAACAAGTATTCCTTTGCACATCCTCTTGCTCACACGCATCCTTCGCATCCACCTACCCACGAAATGCTCTTCACCTTATTCATATACACACACACTGCTCAAGTAAATGCATAAAATGGACCCCCCCCCCCCCCCCCCCCCCCCCCACCCCCCCCCCCCCCCCCCCCCCCCCCCCCCCCCCAAAAAAAAAAAATAAAATAAAATGAAAAAAAAGAAATTCACTTTGTCCCTTGATAGCCCCACTGTTTGGAAAACTACATAAAGATGTTACACTGTTTTACAGATACGCAACCTGGCCAATGCCAATGTTCCAGAAATCGACAAGGTGTCAGCTTTGGAACAGTCCAAGAGGGTTTTTATAGCCCCAAGTAAGTTACTCCCCAGTATACTGTAAGCAATTTAAAAAGAATTTTGCCTGCAGATTTTTAAAGATTTATTTTTATTGTTTTTAAGAACACAGTTTGGTACAAAGAAAGAAAGCAAGGTAAATAATGGGAAGAGGAAGGGAAGCTTTAGCTTAAGGCAGGTAGAATTGTCAATTATTACGTCATACCCTTACCGGTTTCCTTACCTTGGTTATTGATTATTTTGACTGGATGCGAACCCTGATACAGCCTTTGTGGCAGGAAAGGCAGTAGATATTTTATAAAAGATCTTGTGTTCATATTTACAAACACAACTTTTGAATACTTGGGAGACATGTTGACACACTTAACATATGAATAAGCTCTCGGCGCATGACATATTGATATTTTTACAGAAATAGTTCATGACAGAGATTACAACAAAAGGGCAATGATGAGGGGTTGATGGTCCATCAAATAATTACTAAACAAAGTCTTAATTTGGAAAATGGTCTGGACCTTCTGACTCCGAGTGGACTGTTTGCTGTGTCTACCCTTGATGCGTGAGTTACATGCCTGGGTTGTGGTTTTTACCTGATTTGGTAATATTGGTCGCGTCGCTGACACCAGCCATGTAATTTCCACCTTTTCTCTGAAACGAATGAGCAGATCATCTGAGCTTTGTGAATGTTGTCTTAGAGATCTAAAGCCTGATAAGAAAGAGTATGACTATGCATGTGGCGAGGGCAGCTAGGTACACCAACAGAAGTGAAACTGACTCTACCTCAAAAGTGAAGAAAAGAGTAACAAAATAAGACTGCACTGTGGATGTTTATGACCTCACAAATGCTGGTTCACCAGGAACATATGTGTGATTTCTTGGTTGGTGGTTCTTTTTGTTGCAGACAACCTTACAGGCAAGGTAAAACGGAACACCCTTATTTTCGCCCTCAGCCCAAGAGGATGGAGCCAGAAAAGCCTCAGACACCTTCAGAGCTGAAATGTCCTGTCTGCAAGGACTTGATGAAGGATGCTGCAATAGTTTCATGTTGTGGCTACAGCTACTGTGATCAGTGTAAGTATTTTTAGTGTTTTACATGTTCGACTGTGTGTTTTGAAGATTCGTAGTCACTGAGGGAAGGTATTGCTACCCTTGATGGTGGATTTACTTTCAATTTTTCTCTGTAATCAGTGCTGATGTAAGCACAACTTCACATTGGTGAATTTCTGCCAGTTGTGAAACTGGCATCATCAGATCACTGCTTTCGGGATCCCTTCTTCTTCTCTTTATCCTCAACCAAAACAGCAAATGGGACGAACTCGTCCAATTCATAGCCAACAAGGTGAATATGTTAATTGCGTGTCTTAAAAAATGCAAATACAGACTAACCAGAAATACTTTGGAGACGATGTGCAAATCCTTTATTTTACCCCATTTTGACTACGCAGACATTTTTGTGGGATAACTGCACAGATACTCAGTCAATTATGTTAGAAAAACTACCCCTAGAAGCAATTCGTATCATAATTGGTGGAGTTAAGGGAACGAGTCACAGAAATTATACGAAGAGTCTGACTTTTGCTCATTACAAGAAAAACGGCAAAGACACAAGCTGATTCAATTTCATAAAATGGTTAATGGCGTCTGTCCAAACTATTTAGCTGATCTGCTCCCTTCTCTACCTTCTCTAGTCTCTGACCAAAATGGTTACCATAGACGTCGGCCACTAGAAAGAAGAGTGCCACGATTTAGAACTGAATTATACAAAAAAAAAGTCCGTTGTACCCAGTACAGTCATTTTGTGGAACAACCTTCCAGATGACATGAAGTCAACTAACTCTATCAGCCAATTTTTAAACGTTTTCTGACTACGTCAGACATAACTGTTCCCTCCTACCATTACATTGGATCGAGGCAGGATCAAACCATTGTAGATTACGCTTAGGAATGAGTAACATTAATCACGACTTGCACAACAGATATCTACTGGCTGATCCAAAATGTGCGTGTGGCCATCACACAGAAAACACAGAGCACTACCCGTTAGATTGTTCAAACTACATACAGATAAGAACGAATACGATATTCACTCTCAATCCTTACTGTATTGATATTCACACACTTCTTTTTGGTGACCAAACATTAACCAGGGAAGAAAACGAAAGAATTTTCAAAAATGTGTACCAGCCTATCACCCAAAGTAAACGTTTTTAATATTATAGCGAATTAGTTGTTCTTCCTCATCTTCCTGTTCTTCTTCAGGTACTTGTACTTCCTGATCTTATCATTTCCTTATGCTTGTTCATCTCCTTAATAGTTTCTCTTCTTATTTTTCTTCTTCTTCTCCTTGACGTTGCTGCCAGGTTGGCCCACGGATGGCTGTATCTGGTGATTAATTTTTGTATTCCCTCAGTTTACGACTTTGCATTAGACCCACTGCGACACGGGGCTGGGCTCTATGGTGTTTTGGGAGACAGACGCATCTCTCTCTCTCTCTCTCTCTCTCTCTCTCTCTCTCTCTCTCTCTCTCTCTCTCTCTCTCTTCAAATTTGTGTAAGTTCGGTGCATGGGGAATCATGGTATTTGTTGTATAGATTGCCTGTTTGCATCGCTGTTAGATTCTGCTGATCTGTTCTATCTTCTTTCCTGCCTTTTAATTTAAAGTAAGATTTCTACAAATTTGTCAATATGATATTCAGCGTTTTTTTCTGTCTTACGTGCCAATGTTGATTATGCAATCCGCCTGATGTGTTTTTTGTTGTTAAAGTGTTCCGTCACTGAGCATATTATAAGCATTTGCTTGTTGTTGCTTCAGTTCAATAGGTTGTTTATGTACACATCTGTTCATTAAAGAAATGTTTACAAAAAAAAAAAAAAAATAAACAAACAAACAAAATCCAAAACAGCAGTTTTCAATTTGACGGAATAATGCAATTCTAGTATCTTGATTATCATGTCTTTATGGATTATGAATGAAATATGTGATTATGCATGGATTGTTATCTTTTTGCCAGGTATCCGTGACGCTTTGCTTCAAGCAGAGGGATCAGCGTTGTCCCACCTGTGGGGAGTATGGCGTATCGCCTAGTGGAATCATTCCCAATTTGGCCCTCCGCGCCGCAGTGGCTGCCTTCACAAGTGGTGGTGCCTAGCTATTCGCAGCTACGCCGTCGATAAAGAGAGTGACTTCTTTCTCAGAACGCTCCTCAGTCGTCAGAGCATCAGCTACAACTTGAAAGCCCCACGATCCAACGATCCATTTCAAGTCCCCTCCACTTTTTAAAAAAATATATTTTATTCCTCCTCATCCTTCCACTCCACAGTTCCTTCATTCTTTCCTTTCCTCACGCGCTTATCCTTTGCCATGGATTTAACAAATTGACGTGAAAATGTCTTGTACATATACCAATATATGAATGTGTAGTTTATGACTAATAAATACAATCGTTACAGTCTGGCAATTGTTCTTTGTGCATTACTCGGTTTGAATGAGTGAGTGAAGAAAAAAACAAGATAAAATAATATAAATGTAATATTTACAAGGAGGTTTGTTTTCTTTTTTTCCCCTTTTCTTCCCCCTTCTTTCTTCCTCCCGTTCTCTTATTAATGATGTTTTTTTTTCTTTTCCTCTTCTTTTTTCCCCCCCCCCCCCCCCCCCACCCCTTTTCCCCCTACATTTTATTGATTTCTTTCTCATCCTTCCATTCCACAATTCCTTCTTTCACGCCCATATTCATCCTTACTCTATACAGAATTATATCAACATAGTAATATGATACAGAAAAAAAATGTGTACTCTTTCCTCCCCCCCCCCCCTCTCTTTCCTTCCCTCCAAACACGACATCCCCCCCCCCCCCCCCCCCCCCCCCCCCCCCCCCCCCCCCATCTCCTCTCCAGTCAATCAAGAAATGCGGCAGCTTTTTCAATTTTCTGACCAGCCATTCATCCATATACTTTTCAATTATTCTCATCCTCCAACTCTACACCGTTCCCTCTTCCTCATACAGGCTATAACATTTATCATATTCATTTACGCAATATATATAACTTGATTTCCATGTGGAAGTATGGTGTTCACTTGAGTTTTAAAAGTCATGCAGTTCAGTGGTCTTTAAACACACACACACACACACACACACACACAACACACACACACACACACACACACACACACACACACACACACACACACACACACACACATTCACAGGACAATTATTCACCAATTCAGGCATCTGACTTTTGGATGAACACAAAAACACCAGTTGTCAGTTAATAGCCTTGTAGACCAACGTCAATATCTTGGTGTATCCGCTTAGTCTAATCATTTCAGTTTTCAAGTAACATTATTAATGACTCAATTTGAAGTACCTATTCGATTTGCTGACTCGGCTTTTCCTAAGTAACACTGTCTGTGAGAGGCTTATAAATCATCCACTTTTTTTTTAATTAAATTTTTCAAAAGATGCACTCACTGAATGACAATATTTTATTACATCATACCTGTGCTTCAGAGTTCTTTTAAATGCATCAATGTTTGGCAAGATTCTTTGCGTTTTACACTTGTAGATATGGAATTTGGCTAAAAATATAATTAAGTCCAAAGCTTCATCAACTTTATACCGATTATTCCAGCCAAGGAGAACAAAAACTTCACAAAAGGTTAAATTTTCACTTTCCCCTCCACTTTTTTTAACTCCCCGGGAGTTATAATTAGCACGTCTCTCTCTCTCTCTCTCTGTCTCTCTCTGTCTCTCTCTCTCTCTCTCTCTCTCTCTCTCTCTCTGGTGGTCATCTGGTTGGTCATGGTTTTGATGCTGAATGTCATGACAATAAATAGAAAGTCCGAAATTTATTTAGAAAATTTAAACGTACGCATGATGACAAAGATCGTGATTTCTATTGTAGGGCAAGACGCGAGTACAAACATGATTATTTATGTCATCCGATTTCAAAAGAGGAAGAAATGTTTGCTCTAAGAAAAATTAAGAAATGTAAAGCTCCTGGACCAGACGGTATAATTGATGAGCTGCTGAGGTATGCTTGTAAAACTGACCTGATCATGAACTTTTTGGTAACTTTCCTCAATTCTCTATTTGATAGGGAATTTATGCTGAACATTGGACGGAAGGTTTTGTTCTACCACTGTACAAGAAAGGCAACGTGAATAATGCTAATAACTATAGAAGAATTTCTTTAAGTGACGCTAGTAGTAAATTATACAGCACTATTATCAATCGCCGATTACAGGAATGGGTTGAAGATAATAATATCACTGGCGAATATCAGGCAGATTTTAAGCGGAATTATTCAACTGTTGATCATATATTTACTTTGATGGCTTTGGTGCAAAAACAGTTTTATTTAAATCGTAAGCTGTGTGTCGCTTTTATAGATTTTGAGAAAACATTTGATTCTGTTAATAGAACTAGCCTGTGGCCTATTCTCTTAAAAGCAGGTGTTCATGGAAAACTGTTTAGATGCATAGTTAGCATGTATTCCTGTGTTAAAGCTAAGGTTCGGTGTGGAGGAAATATGACTGACTACATTCAATGTACCTCTGGTGTAAAACAAGGGGATGTGTGCAGTCCTGTTTTATTTTCTCTTTCCATTAATGAGTTAACATCAGTGGTGTGTAGAAATGGAAAACATGGTGCGCAATTTACTTGTGATGCTCTTGAATTGTGTTATTCTTCTTTTGGCAGACGATGTTGTTCTGATGTCTGAAACTATTATTGGCTTACAAACTCAACTAAATAATCTATCACGATCTGCATCTTCATTTCAGTTAACAATAACATGTCAAAAAGCAATATAATTGCGTTTAGAAAGGTGGGTTTTTAGGAATTAGAGAAAGGTGGACTTATAATGGAGTGCTAATGCCTGTGGGCAACGTATATAAATATTTAGGAATATATTTATCAACGAAATTAAGCTTTACTTTTGCATGCAAGGATCTTGCCAGTAGAGCTAAGCGTGCACTAGTATGTATCATGCAACACTTGTCAAAATTAGAAAACCAGTCTTTGAAATTATTTATAAAATTGTTCGATTCTCAAGTACAGCCTGAAAAATGAAAAAAGCAGATGGCTTCCATTGACAAATACAGTGACTTAGGTCACATACCCTTAACAGTAGTGCACGGCAGAAAAGGAAAAATTAAAACAAATATCGATCATTTCTTAACTAATTGTGTGTGTGTGTGTGTGTGTGTGTGTGTGTGTGTGTGTGTGTGTGTGTGTGTCGTGTGTGTGTGTGTGTGTGTGTGGTGTGTGTGTGTGTGTGTGTGTGTGTGTGTGTGTGTGTGTGTGTGTGTGTGTGTGTGTGTGTGTGCATCCTGTACGTGTTAATTTATGTGTATGTGCTTGAGCACGCGCGTATTGCCTGTATACACGTACACAATGTGTGTGTGTGTGTGTGTGTGTGTGTGTGTGTGTGTGTGTGTGTGTGTGTGTGTGTGTGCACGCGCGCGCGCGTGTGTGTGTGTGTGTGTGTGTGTGTGTGTGTGTGTGTGTGTGTGTGTGTGTGTGTGTGAGTGTGTGTGTGTGTGTGTGTGTGTGTGTGTGTGTGTGTGTGTGTGTGTGAGTGCGCGTGCGCGCGTCTGTTTGTGTGTGTGTGTGTGTGTGTGTGTGTGTGTGTGTGTGTGTGTGTGTGTGTGTGTGTGTGTGTGTGTGTGTGTGTGTGTGTGTGTGTGTGTGTGTGTGTGTGTGTGTTCCGCTCGTGCCAAGGACACTCCTATATTGTCCAAGGG